>JAOWAZ010044450.1:0-13774 GCA_028565935.1 Goniobranchus fidelis
GTTACATCAGTAGAAAAACAAAGTGGCATAATAATTTCACCATATAAGTGACTATGTGTTGAGTTTGCACCCCAACAGGTAAGAGTGCTGTATGTACATGTGTGTGTGTGTGTGGGGTGGGGGGATGATTGTGTGCTCATCATGTATGTGAGTGTGTGTGTATGTTTGTGCGGGTGTAAATGAGTGTGTATATGAGTATGTGACCATCACTATTGTTGATGCCAACAATGTTGTCAGTCTCATCATAAATGTACCGGTATACATTCTGCCAATTTACGTCCGGTTGGGTGTGGGTGCATGTTTTAATATGCCTGTCTGTACATATATGGTCGGCACTGAGACAATTTTCAGTTGTAAGCATTACAAATTGGGAATAAAGGCTTATTATTATTATTATTATGATCATTATAACTTTACTGAAAACGAGAGCTGTAGAGGTCAAAATTGCTTTTTAAGTGATTCAAACATCTGCCCTTACTGTAAAAAGTTTACATCAAGATCTAGAATTTGTGGAAAGGTCTAAACATGCAAATAGCCTCATCATCAGACAACTCTTCTTTATCTTATTCTTGTGTTTTTCTTTCTTTTTTTCTACTTCTTTTTTGTATAATAAATTGATCCCAGGTCTACGTTGGCAGTAAGTTGACAGCACACGAATTCAGAGAGGATGCCTACAATTCTGCGTTGCAAATGTGTTATTGTTGGTGAGTGATAATTTGAGTTTTAATATAATGAAGATTACATGAGAAGATCAAATGATCAGCTGCAGGCTTTTGTCAAGTATTGATTATTATTTAATGTGAATCAAAACAAAGTGACCACCTGTGTAAGACAACTTAGAAGACTTCTAAATTGTCTTTCTTCATGCCTCCTTTAACACTAAGACTTGTATCTTTATGTTTTTTTATCAAGACTCTTATTTCTTGCTCAACTCTGCCTATATTTAATGCATGTGATACTGATTTCATAGTTTAAGGCTGTACCCATTGTAATTATATATGCTATGAATGTTTTTTTACAAGGAGTTAGTTGCATTGATTAAAATGATCATAAGTGACCATTTTATTTACTACAATTTATTATACACTCCTTTCCCTTTTCTTAATTGTCAAGGTGCCAAGACAAGAAGTTATCAGGCAGCAGGCAGAGAATTTAAATCAGGCATACAAATTGAAGACTTTAATAATAAATATGGTTATGTTGGAAAACGTGCACTCCAGCAAAAAAAGTATTTTGGCTAATGCACTTTTATGATTGTTTTCACTGAAAATTGCTTCATTGTTTTGACATTTCTGAATGCCATTCCACTTCATGTCATGGGTCTTAATTAACAGATTGAATGAAACATTTGATGCAAAGGAAGCTTCTAAGCAGGAGTCTTGGTTTGTTGATGCCACAACTCTAGCTTGAAATAAATTTCATTGGCCTGTGGAAATTTTTTGAGAGATGGTGTTGCAAATCATTGGATCTATTAGTTGGATCGACATGAGTGGTGTTAGGTAGAGTGGTTGGATGTTAAGTCACCGCCCATCTCAAGTGTGATTGGTTTACCTTTCGATGTGTCTGCCGCTGTTCATGCATCTAGTGACCATGCCTTTGAGTGGAGCAATGATCAGGTCACATTGGTCAACGGTCAAAAGCTCCACTTTCTTGATCAAAAGCCAATCATAGTGCATTGATTCATGAACAAAGACACTCTCTGGATGTGACATGACAGTCGTTAACATGAAGCAATGCTAAGCGCATTTAAATTGAAGATGATGGTCTTGTCATGTAAATTTCATCTACATTGTATATAACGGCATATGAAGTGTAAATGATGATCCTAGATATTATCTGTGCCCTCAAATTGGACTTGATTAACGTTCTTTTGTGTTCTAAGGCTATCCCATCAAAATATTGTCAGACATTATTGATGCTCATTGGAGATGACCTTGATTGCCAATTCGATAGTCTTGAACATTTTTAGGAATGGAAGGATCTGGATTATTGAGACTATTAGAGAAGATTTATAGAAGAGTAGGGGGATATCCATTCAAGTCTAATAAAGCCCAAAATGTCATGACCCAAATTCTGACGTATGGGACAATGCATGTGTGTATTAACAATACACTTATATCGACAGCAGATTTATCGACATTTTAATATATTGACATATTTCTAATTCCAAATTTTTCCTTCTCTATCTTTACTTATTAATTTCTCTTATAAGTTATGTCTTTTGGCCCACTCAGCTTTATCGACATGCTTCCAAGAGATACATAATGAAGCCCATGTACATAAAGGGGTGAAATGTCACGTTAACAGTCAACACATTGGTCCTTTACAACTCCGCTTACCTGGAAAATACTACACCGACATACCAGGCTTTATTAGGTCATGAACTCACAACATGCAAATGTAAAAGACAACTTTTGGGTCTCTAGACATAGGCATAGCGTCTCCTCTCCTAATCCCCATCCATTCCACTGCTGGCAAGTGCCATGGTCAGTTGCCGTACCTTTTCTACTTCTTCAGCAGGCAATCACAACAGACAGGCCTTAAGTCTACTTCTTACTACCAAAGATATAGTATCTTTCTGCTACAAAAATGGGTGTAGCAAAGATTACACTGGTGTTTTGTTTGCACTGGCCACTTTTTTGCATTGCCAGCAAGGCACCAGCACTCCCAATTCTCTCCCCCTCCCTCCCCTCTTGTTTGCCCATCATCACAAAGCTACAGAGTGAGTAGGGCCTAGTCTGTCTCAACTTCCTGTCCTATTCACTCTCTTGCTCCATGTCATAGAGGATAATAACATGTACTGCTATTTTCCAGCACAAGAGTTGATTCTGTTGCTTATAGCTTAATTGTCTTTTTACTGCTGACTTCCCTTTTTTTTTCCCTTCTTGGCTATGTACTTTTATTTATCAACATTCTTATACAGTCCTGCTTGTATTCCTTTGCCACTTATTCCTTGTCCTCATGGATCGCTTGTCCCAAATCCATTGTCCCGATTTGATTCTTCTATTTCTTTAATACATATTTCATGTATTCTTCGTCCGTCCTCATGCTTTCTTCGTCCCCCATCCCACCATTTCACCATCAAATCTTAAAACAAAAATCTTTCCTCTACTAACCACGAAATTGTCAACATCACCCTCTTTCACCCAAATATCAAAGCCTAGTGGTTGTACATATTATGTTGATCTAAATTTACAAAGCTTTCTCAGTTGAGGTCATACGGTAGGCATAGGATGCAAGTAATGTGAGCTTTTTTTTTTATAAAGCACTAAATCCACTAAGTGCTCAAAGCACTTTATGTGTGTTCCCTAGCAGGCATACCCCTAGGGGATATACAGTAAAGTGCAGCCATTTTGCGCAACAATACCAGCCTATTGCTAGGAACTCATTTAACACCTGAGTGGAGTGAAGCAATTATGATAAATTTTCTTGCTTGAGGAAAAAACACACGTAGTCGCTGGTGAGAATCGAACCCAGGACCTCCGAGTCCCAAGCTGACGCCTTAACCATTGAGCCACCCATGCCTCGAAGTAGGACTAGGGCCAGAAATCACCCTTGCTACCCCCTCCCTCAATGTGTGTGTGTGTATGTGTGTTCAAATGGCTCGCCTGTCCCAGATTTGGTTAGAGATGGAGCGCCAACCACAACCTCTCCCTCCCTCATTGTGTTTGTGTTCCCAAATGGCTCGTCTGCCCTGGATTTGGTTGTTTGATCTGTTTGAGTTGTCTTTCCCAGTTTCTGTCATTGATTTCTCGTCCAGATCCCTCAGTCCCAACAGGGACAAGCAATACTTGTAGGACTGTATAACATCAAATCCACTTCTCAAAGAATATAGATATAAGTGGTTATTTTCGTTTTTTTAATCACATTTTAGAAAGGTGTTTATTTCTTTTCTTCTTGTACCACTGAAATTGATGATACCGAATAATTTGCCTAAAGACCACTGAAATCTGAGGGAAAAATGCTATTTTGTCATAGGTTTACCACCAACCCATCTCTTTCTGAATTAAGGATCGCTGACCTTTGCTGATTTTGTCCTTATTACCACAATGTGATTATCTCCCCGTTAAAAAAAAATCCTGTTGTATTTTTGCAGGTGACTCAGGAGTTGGGAAAAGCTCTATTGCTCAAGTTTTTCATAGTGATAGCTCACATTTTCCAAAGAACTATGCAATGGCAAGTATAATTATTTAAGCCATATTGACTGCAAGGGTAAAGGAATCAAATTGTTATGCATTTTCGTGTTTTAGCTCAAGCTCTTTCATCTTTTTATTTTATCATTTAGTTTAAGATGTTGTGGTGAAAAAAGAAGTTAATTTATATGGAGGATATTCGGTGGAGACAATGTATTATAGGCATTTAGTCATCGACAAAGATGTGCACCCGATGTTCAATGTCTCAATGATTGTTGAATGATGAGTGGATTTGCAGGGATCTGCCATGGCTGGTGTTAAGGCTTGTCAATAAAATAAAAATCATATTGTAGCGATCCACTCAATTGAAGTTTTTGTGCTGACTAAGTGATCAACAGTTGAGCTTGTTTGAGAAAAGTTACTGTGTGAAAACAGTTCTAGTCTATGTACAGGTGTCAACTATGCGTGAGAGTGAATACTAGGACAAGTGAGTACATTTTTTGCCAGAAAATTTTCCCACAGCATTGACATGCATGGTTTGTATCTGTAGCAACGATCTTCTGTGGACATTTTTGTTTTAGCAACTGCTATCAGTTTGGTGCTGTCTTGAGTCTGTCTACTGAAATCAGATCTGGTTCACCATCTATGTGGACTTTGAAAATTTTGTTCCATGCTCCACTACCTCGAATTGTCCAAGGTATGGCCATTTGTTGTGATTGTCGGCCCAAATGAAAACATATTTTGCCATTGATAAGGCAGATGGTACTTTGGTGAGGGGTTGCAGTGTTTGGAAGTCGGTTGTGGTACAAGTGAGTTTGTTTGTGACCTAAACTTTGCCATGTGGTTGGGTAGTGACCAAGGTACTTTGCTGGGCACTATGAACTCTCCTGGCACTGTCAAGTGTATACCATAGACAAGTTCTGCATTAGAATATTTGATGTCATCTTTGAGGGCAGTTCTTAGGCCAACATCCTAAGACAATTCATTAGCCAGTTTGGATTCTGCAGACAGGATATGAGAGCGGTTTTCAACCATGCCATTAGATTATGGATGATATGCAGTGGTAGGGTCATGGTCGTCTCGAATCTATCTGATATCTCAGCCCTCCGTCTGATGTTATGTCCTTGAGGACTCCAAAACATGAGATCCAAATTGCTCATCAAAGCATGTGCTCAATCCGTGGCTAAGGTTTGCTTTAAAGGTATGGCTTCAGGCCAAAGGGTGTTTTGTTCTATCACAGTCAGGAGGTGTGTGTACCCCTTGGGTGGTGGCAATGGTCCAACTTAATCGACATGGATGTGACTGAATTTAGCATCAGATACAGGAAATTCCTCCAGTTTTGCAGTGGTATGGGTTTGAATTTTGGAGGTCTGATATGCGATGCACTCTCTTGCCAACTGCCAGACTTGCTTTTAAGGTCTCTCCATACAAATTAGTTGGAGACGTATATTGGCAGTAACTTTGATGCTTTGATGTGAGATGTTTTGGATGGCATTGAAAATTTGGCGTGGGGTGGGTGGGAGGTTGGGGGCCTGTTTGTCCCATAGACGTGTTGCAGAGCAGCTTCGGGCCCGTTTTCTAGCAGTATGGATCGGATTTCTAGGCTTGATGGGGAAAGATGATGCACTTCATTCCATTTGGGCATGTTGGCCTGTGCTTCCACCATTGCAGTGTAATTCATTCCCAATGAACTACTGCAAATTGGCTGTGAGAGCCAATCAGCAACAGTATAATCTTCCCAGACTCATGATGGATGTCCGTGGTGAATTCTGAAATGAACGCTAGATGTCTTTGTTGTTGTGGGGACCAGGGGTCTGCTGTTTTAGATAGTGCTTGGACCGCCGGCTTATGGTCGGTAAAAGCTTCAAAAGTATTTCCTTCTAACAAGTACTAGATTGCTAGATAAAATGCCATTAACGCTTGGTCAATACGCTATATTTGAGTTTGGATGGTCTGAGCTACTTACCAGAAGTTACCATGTATCTTCAACAAGCTTTCCTAGAACTGCTCCTACAGCAAGGTCAAAAGCATTGCACGTTAATGCCAACGGCGCTTTCATCACAGCTGTTAAGAGTGCGCAGTTTAGATCCCTAGGCATACTAACCAGGTGTAGTGAGCCAGCTTGTTGCTCCCTGTAACCCGATACAGCAATGCATCCAGATAGGGATTCCCTTTTCCGTCAGCGCTATGCAAAATTTTATACTTTTTCAATATTGCTAATACAGTCAATGCCATTTAGTGTCATGGTGGATAGTGTCACGTTTCAGTTAAGGGAACTGTAAATGGCTGTGATAGAATTTTTCCTATATAGAAGTCACTGGATAGCATCACAGAGTTTCACTTAGTGTCATGGCTCATTTGAACAATGAAAGAAATTTTCTTCCAAATTTTGGGAGTACTTTTAATTGAAACTAGGAGTGAGCTCTACCAGATGACCTAACCAATGCAATCCTGATGTTATGCTGGTTTACGATGGATTGTAAATGTACCTCTGATTGGGTATTCAGGTTCAAACAAAGGGTCAAAGGACTCAAACTGGACTGTTCCATGGAAGAGGGGACAATCAATTCACACATCTAGCAAACCAAGTCTTTAATCCGACCACAGCCTTTGAGTCTTATCTTGTATTATGCAACGAGCAATTAGAAAAGCCAAGTCTGGGGAGGGAAGAGTGTTTTTATGAGCTACTCTTACATGAGCTTAAGATGTTCCACCCTGGTAAGATGGTTGGGAGTGGGATGGTGTGTGTGTGGAGCTGGGGTCATGATGGCCATTAAATGCCACTGCAGGATTGGGTAGTACAGACGGAGACAAAGGAAGAGGCTTTTCTACAGGGATTTATAACAATACACTAGGTACTGCTAGTCATGCTCTAAGGAATCCTTGAAGGTTACAATACTTGTTTACCATTCCTCCACCTCCTTTTTACCAAATAAAAAAGTAAGTCAACAACTGAACAAAATGGAACAAAAAATTCAGCACATCTCACACCTGTTTGTTCTATGATAGGGAGAGGTTAAAAATATGAAATACATTGTAACCATAAATGTAACTAACACAAAAAAGGCCAATCATGGGTTACCTTTACAAATTGATAGTATAACACTATGGTTAACGTCACAGTATTACCGTGTAACAGTTGGGAAATGACTGTACTTTACAAATTCAGAATTCGAGAGCTCATATCTTAATTGTAGACTTCAGATTTGGCACATTAAATGAATGATGTATAAGACATACATTGAGGCATCTATACAGTCACAGTAAATGTGAGACTTGAGAACTGACAGCATCTACGACAGGAAGTGATCAAGAAAGTTATTTGCCCGAGAGGTGGTCACATTTTTAAAATTTTTAAAATTATCAAGAGCGAGGGGATGAAAGAGAGAAGGAAGAAGAGAGAAAGGATGGAAGGGGAAAGGGAGAGAAGGGGTGAGGTTAGCAGGGGTGGGACATATGGTATAACCAATCTTTATTTTGTCTTTCTCCATTTGACTGATGCAGTAAATTATTTAGAATGTTTGGAGGTTGCCATTTGCACTGACAAACCAAATACTTAATGTATTCCACCAACAAAGCCTCCACATTAACAGACATTTTAATCTTCCTTCTTTTGCTTTGCTGGTTCCAGAATTTCTGGGAGCCCCTTGATAATTCATCAAAATTTATTGTTATCTGGTTCGACGAGTGCGGGTCCCTTGATATTGATATTGTTAGTTGAGAATGAGATAGTGTGGTATGAGTGTGCATTGATTAGCTGCTTACATTGTGTATCCACATGTAAGTTGTTTTACCTAAAAAAATTGGTTCCATGTAAAGGTTGTTTAACGTCGTCGATCATAATTGCTGCTCTGAAGGAATGGTAGCCAATTTTGAGTAAAGTTTCAGTTTGGATTCTAGAACGATTGTTGCTATTAGGTAAGTGCCCTTAAAATGGTAACTCTCATCTGAGAGAAAAAATGGGGTAGCGGACACTTGTGCTCCTGTGACTATGAGAAAATTTGTGTTGATACCTCCCTCATTGAAAAGAAATAATTGTGTGGGGGTGCGGGCCAACAGTAGGGGTGCAGGAGTCTACTGTTGACCCGGTTCAGTGTTTCCGTGGTTCTTATGGAAATGTGTAGTGAATTGTTGGTAAAATTTACCTCCCAGCGAGCATTTTGTTGCTTTTTGGCCGTATTGGGATTGGTACCAACACAGTTCTTTGGAGTCAGGATGGGAGCGAGCAAGGCTCTCTTTTGATTTAACAGGATTTATGGAAGGTGCCAGAGATAAAAAAAAATACTTTGTTGGCTTCCTTTGCTAGATCTCTAGGATTAGTAGTGCTCAATAGACAGGGCAAGGGGAGTTTGTATAAAATCAGGAAGTTGTTTGAGGAATAGGTGCCTAAACAGAAAACAAGGTTTATGACTTTCCAGGAGTGACAGCATGTGGTCCATCAGCTCAGATGGTTTTCTGTTGCCGAGGCCTTGTAAGTTAAGCAATTCTGCTGCCTCCCCAGTCTCAGAAAGTCCAAATGTAGATATTAAAAAGATTTGAAGGTATTGTACTTATAGTTTGACAGTGGTTTTGACAGGACAGGCACCGCTCTGGACACTGTCATGGTGTCCAGCACGGCCACAATGTGAAATTAGTTTGTTTCATCCTTTACAATACCTTTCAATCTGAACTGTGCCTCAGCAGGGATAAATCAGGCTTTGGAGCTTGACTGCCAAAATCAGGGTAACTTCACTGATACCACGGCTACTGCTCTCAGTTGTACATCCATTTTGTTATGAATCACAAAGGCTTGCCTGTGTCTAGAATTTAGATGATTTGAGTGAAAAAAAATGTTTCAACAATTGTAGCAACCCGTTCACCTTGAAGTTTTTGTGCTGACTGAGTGATCGACAGTTGAGCTTATTAAAAAAAAGTTGATACATGAAAACAGTTCTAGTTTATGTACAGGTGTCAATACGTGAGAGTGAGTGATAGGACGAGTGAGTACGGTTGTTGCCACAATATTTTAAATTAGTAAAAGAGTGTAAATGATAAATTGTACATATTTACTGACAAACATGCAGAATCATAACATATCTAATATAAGCCTACATGTAAAAATAATCTGCTACTTTTTTAAATCTCTCTGACAATGACTGAAATGTTCCAGTACAAGATCTGTTCATCTAAAAAAAGAAAGGGCTTGAGAGTCAGTGTCTCATTTACTCAAATGATAGTATAGCTAAATGATAAGATTAGGCTTAACATATGTGACTTATGGAGAGTTTATTTGCATTATCCTCATGGCCTGTTTCCTACAATAGATATAAAGGTGGTTGGTTTTTTTTTGTTTTTTTAAATTTTCCATTGCAGACACAAGGAGTGGAGGTTCTTGTCAAACCAGTCAATATTCCAGAATCTCAAGACAGTGTGGTAAATGGAATTATCATAAATATAAGAAATTTTAGCATTTGAGTGCCAGAGAGCCACTTTATTACTTTAGAAAAATGCCCCTGTAACTGGCACTACAGCCAAAAACAATGCTTCTTGGCCCCAACTCTTGATTGCATCGTATGTGACCCTTGACTTGAGAATTTAGCTCTGTCATTGGAAATCCTAAAGCATTTCTGCTGACATCTAGGTCAAGGCTATTTTTTCACCAGTATTTGTGTTTGATCAGACATGCCATATAATTCTGTTCTATGACGCTGATACATACATCAGTCAATGTTACTTCTAATGCTACTTTGATAACTTTTATTTTATCAGGTGCAGAAATTATTCTATTGTACCATGGGAACACTTAGACTTAGAGTAGTAGTTAAGCCACATCTGTACAGACATCTGTATAGAATTTACTTTGAAAATCATCTTTTGTTCTATCTCAATTTAGCACCATGAAGATGCATTTCTTGTATAAAAAAAAATGTAAATTCAGTTCACTCACTGAGGAGAGACTAAAGTAAATTTCCATTTTGTTTTATCTTTACCTATAAATGTGTAAGCATGATTGGGCATTGCTGAATGAAAAATTAGCTCAGGAACGGATTAGTTTAAAAAAGATTATTTCTTATTTACTTTTCTTTTTGTTCATTACACTTACATAATATATTTATATATGTATTCTCCTTTCTTTTTGTTTATTATACATATACAATGTATGTATGTATACTTTGTATATTTCAGGAAATATATATTTATGACTCTGCTGGCAAAGAAATTTACTCAGATCTGGTCAAACGCTTTGTAAGTTTAAGTCAATTTGAGATTTAATTTAAATCAGTTTAACTTGAGAATGATATTTACTAATATTTTTTTTTAAAGCTCAGGTATGGAAACATGGTACATAATGCATACCTGATTAATTTTACTAATTTTTCATAATCATTATGGAAAAATGGGCCTCATTACATATTAAAGAAGCACAATTATAATAATGAAATTAAATAATCACACTATCCTCAAATTATCCTTGTTTGTCATCAAATTTCTTTTTTGAATTTAGCACTACTTGATTACTCTCTGTATTTGCACTGCAATTCTTCTTTCCTGCTGCTGAATACTTAACTCATGCTGGATTACTTTTTCATTGACTGACATCAATCCTACTGCTTGAATTGTTTCATTCTGAACTCCTTTTAGGTTTCCCTTTGAGTACACACATCCTGTGAAATGCCAAAACTTGGGAAGCAAGGACATCAGCCTTTGTTTGTTGTTTCTAGATTAAGTGTTGTTTTTTTTTTAAGTGAGGTTTTGTAACAGGCATTCTTTTGTTTTTTATCGTGATGTAGAAAATAGATTGGTCAGCCATGGATTGCAGGCAAAATTGGGATAATGATTAAATGAAGAGATACAATACAAAACAATTCCAGAAGAGCAAAGACTTCTGAGAACTTCAAAGAGCTGAAACATGAGGTACAAAAATAAATAAGAACTCATTTATTTGAATTATGTTGAAAACATGTTCAAATCAGTGAAAGCTGGACACCCATATTGTAGCATGAAGAAGTTTTGATCCTATTAAAACACTAAAAAATGGCCAACACTGATCCAGTATGTTACAGATAGACAACAAGTGTGCCCACGTCAAGTGAATCAATATCCTCCAGGGGCACGCTTTTACAAAACTGAATATCATCTGCATGCATGTGATGAAAGACTTCGTGTCTTTTATATAATTTATTTAAGTGACATAAAGGCATAGTGAACAAGATGTAAAGAATGGGGTCAAGAACATAAATTATATATATATATAACGTAAATAATACGAAGATCAAATTTTATTTCAAATAATTGTAAAACTACTTCTAAAGCATTGGCCCGCACCCTAAGAGGCAGCAGGTTCAATTCTTACTATGGATTGATGCGTTTTTTTCTAATGTGAAAAAATTCACCCCTGTTGCTTAACTTGACCAAGGTGAAATTGTACATAGCTTTGGCTGGAAAACTACTTGCAATAGACTAGCATCCTATTCACAGAGTGATGGATAAAGTCTGTCTCTGTTAACTTATGCTACAGAAAGTGGGATAAGCTCTGGCCACATGAGCTGATCAGCTTGAAAAGATCTACCATTATAACATTTTTCTTGCATGGAGTAGGCAGGAGCCTTGAAGTACTGAGGCAGATGGCCCATTACATGGTCATTAATTCTTCTTGTGGTGCAAAGAAGCTAGACACAGATGTTTATTGATTTATTCTTCTCTTTACCATACAACTGCAATAAGCGTGCACTTTTAATGTAAACCAGAGCAACGTTCATACCCTGAAAGGTCAACAGTGCCATCCTACATGGCAGTAAATGTTTGGTTATAATTGCTTTTACTTTTAAAACTGAGATCAATATGCTTGAGTAAGAGGAACAATTCTTTTAGCATTGTTCTTTCCTTGGAAATGGACGCTAATTTATCAACTAGTTGTAGGATTTTAAATTGTATCTATTGCCCCATCTATACTCAATGAGCTATATTTTTTTGTAAATTTTTGCACACGACATGTGATTTCATTCAAGTCATCTGCAAGGTTGATAAGGTTGTTAGAATATGCTTGTGACACAAATTTCAATATCTGAAAGGCCTTAAATCACAAAACCTATAGGCATTAACATTTGAAAAAGATTATTTATTGGATTGAAATAAAGCTGTTGGTACATTAATTTCATGTTTTGATAATATGACATTTATAGTTTGATGAAAAGAGTAGCATGGAATTCATGTTTGGGACTGATGTAGGTCTAAATGATGAAATTCATTTTTTGAAAAGAAAAGTGTTTTGAATGTCTGAAATGCAAATCCGTTGTTTAAGACACCACACCCTCTCCTCACTCCTCCCCACCCACCCAAAATAAAAAAAAAACCCATAAAAAAAAACCCTTACTACGTCCCAAGATAAAATCTCTGCAAAAAACTTACCAGTACAAATTCCCAATCAGGTTTGTCTTCATAGAATATATTGGATTTTAAGTTGGTGTATGGATAAGGTGATGTATGTGCTGTTTATACATTTTGATGAAGCTTTATGTGCTAGCTGTTTGTCATTTTGAAACAACAACTATAACCTAAGTTATTTCTTTTATGGATTGACCATTTAGCTGTGCAAGGCACTGGGTTAGTATAAGCAACATTGCATAAAAAGTTTGAGTTTCATTGTTGATGGAGGAAAAGAGTTTTATTATGAAATAATAATCAAAATTTTCTGTCTGTTTTATCAACAGTGGGATCATCCTTCAGTTGTCATGGTGGTTTATGACTGCACAAATGAAACTTCCTTTTCTGGTTGTGTGAAATGGCTGGAAAGAGTGAGATCACAGAGTCCTGACATGCATATTCCAGGTATACTTTAAAGGAGGTATTCCAGACCCAAGTTAACAATAAAGAAACGTGATAATGATGATGTAGATAATACATAATTGGACAGTTCACTGAGATGGGCAGGGTGTTATTATTTGTGCATTTGTAACACAAGTGATCCCCCTTCTTTTTTTTTTTTTTTATTGATTTTGGGAAACCAGTAGGCCTATAGTCTTAAAAGCATTGAAGTTATGTGATCTAATTTTTTTTGTCAAGCCCAAGTCAGGCAGCTTTATTTTGAAATCATTGCAGTTTATCAGAGCAAAACTTAGGAACTTTTACAAAAGGAAATTAAAGTAATCTGCACATGTTCAAAGGAATGGAGGGATCAGTGCTTTTAGAGAATTACAATGCAGGAAGATTGACAGTTGTCTATAATTTGGATTTCACCAATATTTTATCAACGTTCAGTGCTTGCCTCATAATGTTTCTCTTGTTGTTACTTATTACAAAATAAACCCCCAGCTTCTCTGCTTTTTATACACACAAATACTTTGTTTGGTAATTTTGATACAGTGGAACTCAGAAGTTGCAATGGCATCAGGAATGACCACAAAAATGGGTTTTTCCTGAGTTATCACCATTTCCAAGTTGTCCTGATAAGGAGTGCATCATGTAAAGGACATGCAAAATCTTTTTCTCATCTCTAGCCCTCCCATATTCCTTGTTTCAGTTTCAGGGTATCACCAGATGTAAAACTGAAATATTTTTCCTTTACAGAAAGGGCATAATTTCAAAATCGTCACTGGGCTAGCAAAATGGCACATCTCAGAGATATGCCAAAATGCAACTAGCATGTATTTATAGACATTGAT
>JAOWAZ010045561.1:0-13762 GCA_028565935.1 Goniobranchus fidelis
AGATAGATAGATAGATAGATAGATAGATAGATAGATAGATAGATAGATAGATAGATAGATAGAAAGATAGATAGATACATAGATAGATAGTTGTATACTTTTAGGAATAAATTAATGTAAACGTCAGGAAATAAAAAACGATAAAACGCAAGTACATTTTTGAGAAAAACAACAACACAACAATAAAAACAGAAAACGAAAATAAGAAAAAAAGAAAACAATGAGCCCATTGTCTCTCAATTCAGACATTTGTTTGTCAGTTGATGAATATTATATTTATTATTTTAAAATATGACCGAAAAGACATTTTCCAAAAAGGTAGCTAATAATGATTGCACTTGGTAAAGAAAGGGCATGGTTGATAAATTGTCTGCTTTCTCTGTTGCTAGGGCTTTGTGTTGGGATTGCTGTTGTTGGCTTGTTGTTTACTTATTTGTTCATTTGTTTGTTTCTTTGTTGTTGTTCGTTTGTTTGTTTTCGTTTTTTTTTTGTGCTGTATCACTCTTTAAAATTTATATGTTGTTTTTGCGTTGTTTTGTTTTGTTGATTTTTTTGCTTTGGGTTTTGTTTTGTATTTTGTTTTGTGTATGTTTTTATTTCTGTTACATCCTTTTTTTTTTTTTTGTCGTTGTTGTTTGGGTTTTTTTATTTTGTTTGTTGTTGTTTTTTTTTTACATTTTGGTTTTGTTGTTTTTCTTTTTGTTATTGCTGTTGTCCCAGATTAGATTTCTGTCTTCCACAGGGTACGAGTGTGTGTGTCTATGTGTGTGTGTGTGTGTGTGTGTGGATGTGTGTGTCTATGTGTAGGCCTATATATAATATAGGCTATCCCCTTTTTATCTGTTGTTTTGTTTTGATTCTGTTTTGGTTTTGTAGTTTGTTGTACTTTGTTGAAGATGTCGGTCTAATGTTTAGTTTTGTTGGGTTTTTGTTTTTGTTTTTGTGGGTTTTTTTTTTTCATTTGGCTTTTCTTTCTTTTTTTTTTTTCTTTTTCTTTTTGAATGTTGTAGTTGGGTTTTCTTTCTTTAGTTGGCAGATGGGTAAGAAATGTAAAATGTTAGTGTAAGGAATGACTGCAGCCTCAGAACTTTTTTTTTCCTTCTTTAGAATGGGTCAAACCTAGCACTAAGCAAAGTACTGCATGATCTGATGATAAATGTACTTAACGACCTCTTCAAGCCAGTTACACGAAATGACAGATGTGATATCATTAAACATTAATTGTTGCCGGTGTGTAAAACATCACAAATACATGTATAACATCAGAGTTCCTAGGAATTGCTTTAACACCGATGCTTCACGACTATATTGGAATGTAAAAGCTCGCGTTGCATATGAGTAAAAAAAAATACAGTGAATGATTGAGACACGGATAGAGAGAGAGACAGAGACAGAGACAGGGACAGACAGACAGAGAGACAGAGAGAGAGACAGAGACAGAAAGAGACAGGCAGACAGACAGACGGACAGACAGAGACAGAGACTGAGATAGACACAGAGACAGAGAGAGGTAGAGACAGAGAGAGGCAAATAGACGAACAGATAGACAAAGAAGAGGAGTGAGAGAGAGAGAGAGAGAGAGAGAGAGAGAGAGAGAGAGAGAGAGAGAGAGAGAGAGAGAGAGGGGCAGACAGACAGGTAGACAGACAGACAAAGTAAGAGAGAAAATGCAATTCATTGGCGGAATCTATTGAAGTCGTCCCGTCTCTTGCGCACGTTCTCCAGCACTGCCCTGTCCCAATCGCTTAGCTGATGCGCAGATGGCATCCCTGGCCCTCCCAGCCGATAGTTTTCGTCCGACTGTTGCTGAGGTGTTGCGAGCCACGAGGGATCTACTCCCCCATCCCATCTTCCTTGATCAATATGCTGGCTTTCGTTTTCGTCATCGTCTTCCTCCTCGTGGCTGACGTCCGTCGCGGACGTTTCCATACCTCTCTGGACACTCCTTTCATTCTCACAGTTTTCAACATCACTTCCCCTCCCCCTGATGTTGTTTACCGTTTCAACGCGGCGTGAATCGTCACTGGCCGTGGCGCCGTTGTCTATAAACGTCACGCGCCTTCTGCTATTACTGCGCACCAATCCCTGATGGTGGTCGCCGTCACGGTTTTTTCCGAACCTGGGAGTATCGTAGCCAGAATCCTCGTGGTGGCCAGGGGAGGGCGTGACATCACAGCAAGTCGATGATTGACCTTCAGGCGACATCCGGTACTTCCTGGAAACAGAATCTCGTCGAGCCTGAGGCAAGTACCCTGAGATCGTGTGAACGCTGCCGGTTGATTCTTGCCTGGTGACAGACGGACTGCGATAGCGTCGGCTAGTGTTTGGGCTCGCGCCTTGAATCCTGATATTCCAGCCTGCTTCTTTGCAGGAGGGCGAGAGACTTGGCGGTTTCGTTCTGTAAGAGTGTCGAGGCACGACTCGCTTGCTATTGCGCATCCCGTAAGGTGAACACGATGGGCTTGATGCCCCACTAGGTGTAGCCGATTTCATCTCTCCAACTTCACCAGCCTTGGCCAATGCCGCGGCACAATTTCTTGCAGGTGTAGTCAGGCAAGGGCTCCTTAGTGCTTCCATGAGGTCGGTAGCTGCTGGTAGACATTCCTTCGACGGGTCGTTTATGTCGCATCGATTTCGCAAGGAGGATTTCTGGCAACTTCGAAGAAAGCCTCTTTTGAACATGCAAGCATTGTTGATCCTAGTTCCAGTCGTCTCCGGGCATTGCTCCAGTTCCTGACATGGCCCAATCTGACTAGGCTTGTTGGAATAATGAATCCTGTCAGATTGCGGACACGCTCCTGTTGGGCGTTGCTCCTGTTCCTGACATGGTCCAATCTGACGAAGCTTGTTGGAATAATGAATCCTGCCAGATTCCTCACACGGTCTTGTTGGGCATTGTTCCTGATCATGACATGGCCCAATCTGACGAGGCTTGTCGGAATAATGAATCCTGTTAGATTGCTGACACGGTCTTGTTGGGCATTGCTGCTGTTCCTGACAGGGCCTCTTTGGATGAGGCTTGTCGGAATACTGAATCCTGCCAGACTGTTCACAAGGTGAAGCTGAGCATGGTTCCGGGGCTTGTCTCTGGTAACCACATTCATGCTGTCCATCATAAGTATCGTTGAGACAGGGAGTGTTTCTACCAGAAGGCATGGCTTGATAGCGGTAGCTGGAACAAGGATGGAGTGGTTGTGGACAAGGCTTGTCTCTATGTTGTTTCTGGTCCAAATCTCTTTGATGTCTCTCGTAACTTTCATTTTGGTAACATCTCTCTCCAGAGGTCGGAGATGGAAGCTTTGGTGGGCTAAATTCGCCATGACAGTCGTGTTGATAAGGTTCCTGATGTCTTCCGTCAAACAGCTGTCTAGGAGTATTCGATTGATTCGGTATATTTTGGAAACGTTGCTGTCTCCTTTCTGATTGATAAACACATTTCTCATACTGTTGTTGATATTGTCGCGGTGGCTGTTGTTGTAGTTGGCGAGATACCATGCCTGCCGAATCCATTTGGTAGCCTCTGACTTTAACCGCTCTCCTCTCCGGAAAATAGTCAACTGCCTTGTTGGTCTGTGTACAATAGTCTTTCTGTCTAGCTTCCGGTTGGTAGGCGCACGGTTCAGAGCGTTCCTGGTACTGTTTTGTTCTGAACGTTTTGTCACAGGAGTCATGTTGCCTCATCCCCCGTTGACACGGCTTGCTGTCATACCATTGTTTACAGGGCCTGGAACGATAACCACCTTCTGCAAAAGCGACTCGCTGGTTCGGCTGTGGCTGATAGGGTATTTCATTGCACTTATAGTCAGACTCAAGAGTATGCTTCCTCTCATCAAACTGTTGCTGATGCAGTTCCACATCTTGTCGTCTGCAATTACTTACACGTAAATGTTGTATGGCCTGGCATTGATCCTCGTCGCAATATGCAGAATTTGCTGCGCATGGCCTCGAGTGTTGCAAACTTTCACTGCACTGTGGGGAGTCGAAAGTGTTACATGGAAGTCTGTCATCTGATCGGTGAGAGCACTCCCATTTTCTCCGCTGAGAATCGGGACTTTTTATGTCATCTTCGTCACAGCCCATTGCATTGAACCTGCCTTTGGGAAGGTGAACAGGCCGTGAATCTGTACAAGGGCATAAAACATTGCTTTCATAAGATTTATCCCTGTTGATAAACTGCAGAGGACGATTCATATTCCATTTATTGTCATTTTTCACGTTTTCAGTACAAAAATCTTGGCAATTTGCTCTGATCTGCTTTCCTGCGTAAGTCAGTTTCTGCTTGCAGGTCTCTTCTCTATCGGGGGGATTCTCCAAGTATTCGTCCTTGATTTCCCTTGCAGTCATTCTGTTTCCGGGGCCTTTCGGTTTGCAATAAGACTCAGGTGTGTATGAGCGCTGAGAACATGGACTGCAAAGATTCGTGACGTCATCCTTTTTGATAGTATTCTTTAAGGCCTTACATTGATTCTCTTTATCCAGGCAAGATTTGGGCTGTGAATCCATTGGCATATGCTCGGGGGAAGTCGGGAGCGATCGTGCTACTATTGGTGAAGTCGATGCATTTCTCAGACCACTTATACGTATGACCTTAGAATGTGATGAGGCCTTTTCAGAATGTTCAGCCTCTATTATCGACGAAGTGTCCTTGTATTTCATGAATTTTAATGTGGGTGTTTTATTTGTCGTGACCCGCCAGCTCGTAGAGACGGCTTCTTTGCCTCTTCCTAGCCAAGAAGAAGTTGTCCTTGTGCAATTCAAAGATGGGGTTGAGAGGCTTTTGTCAGATGGCTGGAACGTGCAAAAATATTGTTTACTTTGTTTTTTTGCTCTAGGAGGAGAAATTTTGTAGCTTTTTAGAGGTTTTGAGGAGCATTGTCTGTCATAAGCAGGTGACCGCCAAGAGGAGGTGGAATCAGAAGTACAGGGAGAAGCTTGACTCCAACCTTTTCCTCTGTACACGTGAGACTTCCTGTATCTTCGACGTGACGATGAAGTTTTCTCAGGGGAAGTGGAAACATCACGAACAGTGTGTCGCAGAGATTTCATCTTTTCACAGGGAGATGAGTCGCTTGACGCTCCAGCAGGGGAGGAAGTAAAAGCGTTTGAGTTACGGGACTTGCGGCTGGAGTTTTCTCTGTATCTTAGGCGGCCCATTTTCTTTTGGCGAACGAAATCAGTTTGTGTCTTTGAATTAGCAAATGACCGTTCAGGCATTGTATTCCACGCTACATGACCTGCTGGAATACAGCGTTTCACTGTGTTCATTGGTTCAATATGTCTTCTGTCTGCATGAATTCTTGTGTGTGGCTGATGGCAAATCTCAGATTCTATCAAACAAGAATTGAAAGTCCCATCTTTCTGAGAGTCATTGCTTTCAGCCAGCGGCAAAGTTGCGCTATTCTTCTGCGTATCCCCTGCTAGCCCTGAAAACACCAAAGTATCGTTGACATTTTTAAAATCACTTTGATTTCCAAATGCCTGTTTTTCTTTTGTTTGAACATTGTCTCCGATACTATGTCCACACGTGTCATGTTCACTCTTGGAATTTACGGACGGTTTGTTTCCCGCAACTCGGGGATAGAAGTCGACATAGACGTGTCCAAATTGTGTCTCGACTTTTGGTGAAAGAGCGCCATGTTTATCTCTGGGTTCAACGGTCACGCGGCATTCCTCATTTGTTTTGTTGTCCGTCATGCTCAGCTGGACACGCTTACTGGCTAATCCATCTTCTTTAGATACCATTACCTTCACCGATTTCCCTGTCGTGGGAAAGCAACAAGGAGCGAAAACCTGAATAGTCTGTGCATCTTCTTTCACAGTCGCATTCAAAGTCTCGTTAACGACTCCTTCCTTATTGCGCAGTGATGAGAGATTGAAGTCGCTTCTCTTCCACGCGTCCGATTGATGATACTTAGAGAGGTCACTCGTCCACAGAAGAGTCTTTCTTGACTCAAGACTCCTGGAGGATATATATCTGTTGGCCAGATTTTCCCGATAAAGTCTTGCGTTGACGGAAGAGTTGATGAGAGGCCTGCAACTCATGATGTCCCCTCGTCTATATGGTATCCCCCTGGGCACTTGATGGTCATGGCCCAAACCCACTGCACATGCACCAAAGTCGCCATCTTGTATTGGGTGTCGTGAAAGGTACTGTGCTCTTATATGTCCACGTCTGATATAAGCATCTTCTTTTGGCTTCTGCTTACACAATGCACTATCCGGTTCAATCATGTCGAAAGCATCGTCACACTGTAAATGTGACCTTTGGCGGTACGGTTTCTGGTGCTTTCTTTTGTCTTCTGCAGATCTCTTCCGAACATACAACGCTTGCAAATATCGTCTGCGGCTGAAGGGTTTTCCATGCTTTGGTTTGATCCGCCGTTCTGTCGTTGTTTTAGACTCGTTGCAACTGTCCAGATCACTAGCAGACGTCGGAAAGAGTTCTTTCACGGCTGTTCCATTGCTCTTTTTATTAGACGCGCATTTGTCTAAGGGAGCCCGAATTTTCTTGCCGTGAGCGGAGTTTACAGATTTAAAGTTGTTCACATTTCCATTGTCCTCTTGAGTTTTGCCATCACTTCGATGTGGCTGATCGATAGTTTGTCCGTTGCCCCTTGGTTGACCTTTTAAACCACTGATAAAGCAGTCCACGAAATCCTGAACGGGGACGTCATTTCCGATGACAATTTCTACCTCATTAACATTTGTTTTTATCTTCCTTTCCTTTGGAATTTCGCTGTCATTCACAAGAGACAGCTTTGGGAAAGTTATAGTGGATTTGACATTCTGTTTAGCTCCATTTTCGTTTTCCTTGTGAAGTCTTTCAGGTGCCTTGGTTTCTGATTGTCCCGAGCCAAAATCATAAGATAATCTGTTCCTTTTACCTCCGGCTTCGTCAACTAAGATTCGACAATTTTCAGCCTCCTCTCCCGATGATTTCACTGACGACACTTGATTTGCAAGTTGCTCAGTTTGAAGACTTTTGTGACATAGTAGGGTGTTGGCTTGAGACTGATGACAGGGATGAACATTTGCAGATGCGGTTTGGGGATGTCCAGCTGCACTTGTTCTGCCTTTGGAGGTGTTTGTTCCGATATCAATGTCCATCTTTTTCTCACATCTCATAGCATGAGTTCCACGTTTGCCTCCTATTTTCTTTCTTTCTTTTGACTCTCTAGTCGAGATAAATTCGATTAGAGACAATTTATGACTTGAAGTTTCACTCACTTTCCTCGTAGCATGGTCTTCCGTTTCAGGAGCTGCCATGTTCTTGTTAGATTTTATTCTATGCATTGTGTTATTACAATCTGCGCAATGACATACTTTTTGATGAGGCTCCTCCGATGTATGCTCACCTCCCTGACTATCTACTTCTTTGGCTTTAACATTATTGGTGATCTGAGGAGAGTTTGAGGTCGACTGGTAAAGGGACGTTGGTGCTTTACTACAAAGTTTTGTTGAAAATTCCGATTTGGCAGTCCGATGAGGAGTTGTAGAAAGTACGATGTGCCCTCTCATTGAAGAGGGTTCTTTCTTCGACAATTTTGTTCCAGTTTTTTTCTCCACTGCACATGCTTCTCTAAGACTTTCTGATTCATCTGAATCATAGCTGGACTCAAAACAATGACGACTTCTGTCCACATAACTAGAGATTCCTGGTCTTTCATTTGAGGACAGGGGCGGAAGACAAAGCTTTTTCGATGGGCTCTCTCCCAAAGTTAAACCTGGATGTTGCCATTGCTTTACAGAAGTTTGCAATTTTAAGCACTTTTGTCCATTCCCCTGTTTTGCTTCTTCTGATGCTGCTTTCGAGATCGGCTCAAAATTGCACAACAAAACCTGTTTTACCGGTACACGATAATCAAGGTTTCGAAAACTACATCGAAGATCTTTCTCAGTGACGCAGTCAACTCTCAAATGAGACTTTTGCCGAAACTCTTTCTTCGATGTTAAGTTGAGATGTCTACGTTTAGACACTGACGCAGGAAGTGACCCAATCGGTGGATCGATAACGTGAAATTGTCCTGGCATACAGGGCGTTGCCTGAGGCCACATACTTAGGTCTCCAAAGAGATATGGCATTCTCCCCATGGTCCACTTGGAACTCTGATGAGTATTTCGAGATGATTGACTGTTAGATTCAAATGAACCCTTGCGTGAGATGTGAGTAGCGGTTTTCTCTTCTATTGCGTTTCTCACCTTGTGGTTTCCCTGCTGGACAACCGATTTATTACCTGACGCCTTCAGCACTCCTGAATCGCATCTGGATGTAATTGAAGCCTTCGCTGATTTCGAGATGATGATTTTTCCTTCTGGTTTGGAGGTAGATTTTGCTGAATGTTTGAGCCAGTTTCTGATTTTTTTATTTGATTTTTGGTTTTGGTTGATGTGCGAATGAGTTGTGTCATCCAACTTTGACGGGTCCTTCCACGAAGGTAATGCATGGCACGAAATGAGGCCCATGCTTTCGTCCGATGTTTTCATGGGATGAGTTATCTCTTGAAGCAAGTTACTCTCGACTGGAATAATTTTCTGAGCTTGAACATCGTCCCTTAATTTAGGAGAATCAATCCTTCCTTTTAAAGCCTCTAGATTGTCGCTTTCTCTGTTGGCATCACGAGATCCTTTAGAGTTTGCAGAGAACACCAATGGAGAACTGGTGGCATCAACAAGCTTTGTGTGTCGATACGAGCATGAACCTTTTTTGTTTGACGAAACTCTGCACGGAGAAGCACTGCCATTTGTGTCCTTCGATGCCATCATATCACATTTCTTTTGTCTACCTTGTTCCTGATCATCCTTTTCCTGAGGTGCTATATCACTCAAGGCGTTATTGGCGTTATCGGTCGTCGACGAAACCGATCCATTAGCCCAGTTTTTATGGGATACAGATCTGTCTTCCCAAAATTGCAGCAAAGTCTGGAAACCTGACAAAGACGTTGGACTTGGGTTCTGCTCTGGAAGGGTCTGGGTATCGTTTTCAAGTAGCGTGATCTGCGAATCAACAGTTTTAGCTTGAGAATCCCATGATTTGGAAAAAGTTAATTGCGGAAAAGGAAATTCATTTCGCATTAATCTATCGGCTTCGTTGTATTTCACATTGGTAGAACAACTTAAAGAAGACTTGTCCCTTCCAGCTTTGGAGTTTACATGTGCCGTTCCAGGAACGAAAGTTTTCCCATAATAATCATTAGGTTGATTTTTCTTCCTACTTGGATTTCTGCTCGTACTTGCAGTACTGTCTTGAGACCCAACCTTTGAAACGCCCGAATGCGTAACTTTACCATTTCGATAACGATTTCTTGAAAACTGGCAACGGAGAGGATCATAACTTGAAGAAGACGGCATGGCTAGGACGCTGCAATGGAGTCTGAAAAAATAGTCTTTCTTTTGTAGAAGTTCGCTTCGAGAATAATGGATTGACTTCTGATTGATACGAAAATCCGAGGAACTTTTACGAGCAAACTGCATTCTATTTACTTCGTTCAACCGCAACAATCCTTCTCCCCTTTTGTAGATTCCAGCAGAATCGCTTATGGCCGTCACATCTTCGAGATTATTTTGCCGAAGAACGACGATGTGAGAATCTTTTGACATTGATTCTGATGATGTAAAGGTCAGCTCTGAGATCCCCTTCATTGTTGACTTGGACGAGTCGACCAATCCGGATGTTAGTGCGGCGCTGTTAAGTCGACGTTCAGATGAACTCGTTGATCCCGAATGTTTTTCACCCCAGGGTCTCCCGACGCTGTGGAAAACTTCCCTCTTTTTCTCAGAGGGACTTGCGTTGTGTTTTTTGTTTGTGTCGTCGCGTGATGGTAAGATCTCTGAATGCCAACTTGAGGTAGACGAGTCACCTGGAATTTCTGTTTCCTTCAACTTCAACACTTGAGTATCTGGAAAGTCTTGGAAGTTGTCCTTAGAGTTGGCATTGGCAGTCTCTCTTTTTGCAGTCACTGGCGGCGAGGAGTAAGCGCCAGGCAATTCTTTCATCAGCTTTGGTGATGAGGTCGCTGAAGATGTTTTAAATTTCGAGATTCGCGAGACACCACATTTTCTCGTGCGCTCTGCTTTGAGGTCAGTGGCATGACAGGGCACAAGAGAATTTTCTTTCCCCTGAGAGGTGAAAACTGCCTTGTTCCGTCCTTTTTGTTGTCCGCCTGTCGGGACTCCCGCACGTTTTTGGGATAGCAGCTTTCCCTCTGATACCGAACGTTGAGTCGGCACCGGGTTCTTCTCGTGGAGAGTGCATTGGGACTGTTTGGAAAAAAGCTTTGTTGCAGACTCTTTCTTCGTTGTGCGTTTTGACCTTGTTTGTGAACTGAGTAAGTCGGAATCCTGCTCTTTATATGTGTTCGGCTGATGCAGAAAAATGAGGGGCGCTGTAGGACTTGATCTTGATGGAAAATATTTTTCAGTGTTAATCGCATGACACCGTTGCCGTAATCGATCATTTTTTCGACTCTTTGATGTCCTCAACTTCAATGACATGGTTTGATTTTGATGGTAAGGCTGGCCGCCAGTTTTGAAAGTTCCCACTTCCACCCTTTGGTTAAGGGCCGCATTTTTGGCATGCTGTTTTTTCGTATCAGTAGCCGCCTCTTTGTCTTTGCATTGTTTTGCAGGTGCTATTTTTTCATGTGGAGTTTGCTTGACTCTTTTTTTTAGTTTCTCACTTTGCAATGACAAAATAGCCGTGTCCTTTGTCAAATGCCGCTTGTTATGACAGTTTTCTGATGTTGTCTTTTCCTTTTTTGTAACCTGGATGCCATCTGAACTTTGACCGAGGCAGCTAGCTCGCTTTGGGGAACTTTCCGAAAAGATTGTTGCAACTGTGGTCATTACCAGGTTGCCCTGCCCATCTTTCGCTGTAGCATGTCTTTTTATCTTTTTGCGACCAGGTTTTTTCTGAATTGACTGTCCGAATGACTTTTTGGTACTACGGATCGCAGACGTATTCAATGTTTGCGGTATTTCCGCTGTGGCGCTGGTTCTTTCAGCGTCAGGCTTTGGCGAATCAAGACGCCTATTCAATGCTGATAGTGTGGGCTGGGCGAAACTCTTTGAGTATAATTTACACGCTGTGTATTTCTTTTTTGTTCGTCCAATGCGACTTCGAGGAGGAGAGGTGGACACACCAAAGTATTTTTGCCATCCAGATGAGTTCGCTCCTCCTGTAGATTGGCTTCCGGTATGGGCATCTGTTGGATAATTTTGTCGGAGAGTTACAAAGTCTCCGTTTTTCTCAACCACCATAAAGTGTTTTTCCTCATCCTCTATACGTTGGGCCTCATCGTTGGTTCCTTGGCTTATTCGAGATATTTCACCAATGACACCTTCTTTCTGCAAGAATTTAGAATAGGAGTCTACGAGAGCCTTAACTTTTTGAGTGATTTCAAGCTTGCCTTTAATTGCAGAAGACTTACTTGCAATGTTAACTTTTGTGCATGGAGACTTCCTGGGAAGGCTTTTGGCTCTGGACGAATAATTACGTTCCGGCAGTTGCTTCTCCAGAAGAACTACGTTCTTCTCCATCACGCAACTTCTTGTGATTTTAGTGGTTTCTTGCACTGGAACTGGCATACAATCGAAAGGGCTTTTCCATGACCCTGATAACGATTTAAGAGCGTCTTCCTTTTCTGTGACCCTTTCCTTAGTGTTTGATGATATGGGTACAGGGATTCGTGATGGACGAAGTTTTTTCTGCTTTACGCCACACGTGAGTTTTTCTGGTTTGGCTTCTGGCTCTGCTTGATTTAAAAGGGGGTCTAAGAGGTCCGCTGAGTTGCTGTTGCTGATGCTCAAGTGTGGAACGTGTTGTTCGGTATATGTAAAAACTGTTGATGGCTTAGTACAGCTGCTGCAATCATACTTTCTTTCTTCTGGCATGTTTCCCATAGGTGTTTTAGAAGTATGAAGACATTTCTCATACATAGCTGGTGTGTTGCCGATGGAAGCACCAGAAGCAGACGGTAACGTCTCAAAGGATATTTGTTTATTGCAGTCAGCGTATGTAGAATGGGGAGGAAAATGCTCACCTGTTTGCAATGTGTCTCCCATGGAAACGTCATTGGGGGCGGGAATTTGGTCTTTCGAAATTGGAACCCGACCATCTGAAATTGTAGGCAAAACTGAAAATTCTTCCAGATTACCAACCGGGTAGAATCTGGGTCCGGGCGACTCTTTGTCGTCAAATTCAGTTATACCCTCCGGCCTGATGGGTCTTGTTTTATTTATCTTCGGCTTGCAAATTTTGCTTTTCAACCAGGTGCCATCAGCAGCCTTGCCGAAAGTTACAAAGTCGCCGTGACCCTCAGTCCATTCGGGCGCACCATAGTGGGCTGTATCTGGGATAGGTGCCTTCCATGGTTTGCATCTGTTTTCCCTGTGATCTCGTCTGAATTCCAGTTTTCGAGGGTCTGCAGGTTCATTAACTTTGTCAGTTTTTGTGTGAGGTGTACGCAAGGGATGTACCTTGGATTGCCCTCTAAGCCTGGAAGCTGTCAAGTCAACTGAGCACGACCTGCTGCAAGCCAAATCTGCCGTTTTGTTGCTATTATTAGTAATGTTGCTATGGTAACCTAAGGCCAAATCGTCCCTTGTTCTAAACGGAAACAATAAGCGTGAAGCTTCGCGCTTTCTTAATGTAATTATTGAAATGTACTTGCCGATGTCGCAATTTGTACTAACCCGAAACGCCGATGCCTCTCGGAAGGATCGTGCACAGTTTGCAGTTTTGTCGTCCCCAGAGAAAACCTTTCTTCTGCAGTCAGAATGTGGCTCAAAAATGAACAAATCAGAGTGGAGATCACTCTTGGCCAATCTCGAATTCAAACAATTTCTCAAAGGGGTCGGAAAGCTGAGTTTGGTTGATCTCTTGGTGAAGCCCTCCACCGTCTTTTTACGTTTTAATTTGGACAGTCTTCCAAATGTATCAGAGCGGTGGTGTCTGGGTCCATCCGCTAAGGTTGCCACGTGACTTCTCGTTGCACTGTCGAGTTTTAAACCTTCCTTTACAGTAGACTTGGCATTATTATACTCATACGATGACGTTTGTTTTGAGCCTCTGATATGAAATGAGGCATCGAAATCATTGGCAGACATTTCGTCCATTGATTTCGATACACAGATGATGGTTGACGCAAACACGCAGCAACTGTAGCTCATCGTATTAAATCAGTTGTCAATACTTCTTGTATTATTACATAACATTTATAAAATGAGAAAAGATAATGATTCTCTATCAATACTATATTCTGCTGTCGACAAAATCCATGACGTTCTTCTTTTTTTATCTGTGGTTCTGACTGATTTTTTTTTTTAATGTTTACGATGATTTTTTCATTCTTCTTGTTTAGTTCTTGTCAGTATACCTGTTTAATGAAAATGAAATAAGAGCATTGATGTCGTCAGAAGTACTGAAATTATTTCAACTGTCTTCACATTGGAGGTTCGGGATGACTTTGGAGATGTGAGGCAACACTGTGTGCTGAAGAAAATGTCGTTGATCTGTTTTATAAAGAAAGACAGCATATCATGATGTTATTTTGTTACTGCTACACAGCTATCTGTCTACATGTAGACGTTCTTGGAATTCTTCTTACCAGGAATTCAACGGCCAAACACTATGTACCTAACTACTTACAAGCATGCTCAAACCAAATACATCTATCTATCTATCTATTTATCTATCTATCTATCTATCAATCTATCTATCTATCTATCTATCTATCTATCTATCTATCTATCTATCTATCTATCT
>JAOWAZ010046671.1:0-13761 GCA_028565935.1 Goniobranchus fidelis
CTCTCTCTCTCTCTCTCTCTCTCTCTCTCTCTCTCTCTCTCTCTCTCTCTCTCTCTCTGCCTCTCTTCTCTCTGAATTGCCTGCTGTTCTTTAACAAAAGCCAGTAAGGCTTCACCCTCTAAATTCATAGACTTGCCTAAGTCAATAAGTTGATGAAATGATTCAGCCATAGGGAGTAAACTTAAGTCCGAAGCGTGTGCTTCAGTGAAATTTAAACACAAGTAATAAAATTAGTTCACCAAAATAAAAACCACCTTACCGGAAGGAAGTCTGTGTGTGTAAGGGAAAATGTGAGATTAACACACACAGACCCTCGAACGAGAAAATATAAAATGACACCGTCCAGTAAATGCAATAAAACCACCAACAGAACGATTTTGTGAGGTTCTGTTCACAAAATTGCAATAATATCCCCCCGTCAAACAATGTTTGCTAGAATAAGCAAAACGAACTAAAAAATCCAAAGGAACAACTGCTCGCCCAATTTTTTTTTTTTTTTTTTTTTTTTTGAGTGAACCGACAGGAAGTAAGCCGTGAAAACAATCACTCGTAAATTCTAATGTTAAGGATTTACTCGAAAATTTGAGGAGCAAATCTACAAATAGTACGGCAATGAAAACGACTCACTCGCAAGTGAATAAAATTTGACCTTGTCCTTTTCCAATTTCAATGGACCACAAAATAATAAATTCAATCTCAACGAAAATTCTCAATTTAAAAAATTCTCAATTTTCAAAAATTCTTAATTCTGACTTAATTATGTGGAAAAAAGTAATTACATATATAAAGATAATAAAATTAAACTAATAGACGTCACTGGTCAACAATAACAGAGGAAAGAGAAAAATAACAAACGAAAACAGTGCCTGTAAAAAAAAACATTCAACAAGGACCAACGAAAGAAGCAATCGACGGGAGAGACGTCTGCTACAGAAAGAAAAATAGAGATAGTAGAAGAAACAATCTAGCGGTTGGGACGACGACAGCTAAACGAATAAAAAAAAAATATTTTCTTTTCACCGGTGTGTCCGACTTACATTTCCCTTAATGCCTACTACTGTAGGATAGACACACGAATTAAATGAAAATAAAAACAAAACCTACAGACACTTGCATTGTGAATGTCAAATACAAAAATGTATCAGACGTTGACAACACAAGTCCCTCCTACCACCAACAAAACGGAACGGTACAATAAAAACAGCCAGAAAAAAATTAAATGAAAACACACAGAGAAAAAGAAAAAAAGAGAAAAGAAGAGGATAGTCAGGAGACCGGCACAGCAAACACAAATTTTCAAAAGAAAAAACTTCACTGAAGACCGGCTCACTGACTTCCAGCAGCACTGCCTAGTGGTCTTTACAATGGGAAGAATTAACACTTCAATTTCAAATGTACCTCGAGGAGAGAAAAACATGGAGAAAACATTAGTGGATATCGAGAAATAAGACGAGCCCCAGTTGTCACGAAAACCCCACTTCGCCTGAACGGGTCCGTGAAGTTTTAGTGATTTCCCAGATTCTTTCACAAAATATCAAAATGAATAAAACCAAACTACCCCTAATTCAGGCTCATATACAAAATTTATTAAGTATCATAATAAAAGTCCAAGAGTATTTAGTACAAATTCTACACAATAATCTGTTTCAATGATAATCCCACAGCCACACTAATGCACTACTCCATAATACAATCTCCCAACAAAATTACACAATCACCAAGGTTAATCCATATACAAATATACGTAATTTTAAGTTTCACATCCCAAAATCAATTCTATTAGTATCTTCCAATTTCCACAAAACCATCAATGTTACGTTAAGATTTCCTGCTCACAAAAATAGAGCTCCAAGTATATTTCAAATAGAAACTTTCAATTTCAAATTCAACAATAAATTTCACAAAGAATAAGTTTCCTACTAATAATTTGTTTCCCTCTCCAATTACTTCATAAAACCATTCACATCAGACAGAACAGTCTATACAAATATAATTATCCACAATTCTTGGCACGCAGCCTCTTCTCAACAGACACAACGGTCTTATATAATTATAATTATACACAACTTTAGGCACGCAGCCTCTTCTCAACTTCAGTATTATCTTCAAATACCATATATAATAATTCTAGGCATACAGCCTCTTCTCAACTTCAGTATTATCAATGTATAATAATTCTAGGCATACAGCCTCTTCTCAGTAACAACGTAGACCCAACGGCCACTGTTCAAAACATACAGAATGGTTAATTAACAATTCATGCACAAAGCAATATTGTTATTACAAAAGGGAAACAAAAAGAATAGTATACTTAAGATTTCACCCAACACGAAAAAGACTACTGAAAAAGAAGATGAAAAATCACAAGTCCAACGATTGCATTAAAAGTCTCTAACTTCCAAATATTAATTTTCTAATTAAAGAACGACTAATTCTAACTAATCTTCCTTACTAGTTGTTGGGGAAACAGTCAATGAACAAGTTAAAACAATGGCCCGAAGAATGATACGCAGATTGAATCTTAAATCAAACTTTATTTAGATCCTTGGCTGCTCAGCCCTGTCTTCTTATTCTTTGCCAATGCTGGCCTCTCTCTCTCTCTCTCTCTCTCTGAATTCCCACACACCCCTTCGCGTATGACATCATTGACCCACATTCCTCTTGGGTCTCTAACAAGGACAAATTCCACAACGATCGTCAATGCTGTTCAGCAAGACATGATGATGAAAGGTCCCGTGACCTAGATCTATTGAGGTTTTGCTACCTTTGCTTCTCACAAAGGAAGAGGAGAGTAGACAAGGTATGGTTGATGCACTGTCCCGATGGCTAAGAAAGTATGTACTTGTTGAAAGTGCACATAGAGCAATTTTAAGTTATGTACAAAGGGCCTTTCATCAGTAGATATATATTCATTTGGGGAATAAGATGGGAATCATCAAATGGTTGATCTAATGATATTTCATCTTAAGCAAGTTTTTTAAAAAATCTGAACTTTACTGCTCTCTTTAATCATTATCCATTTCATTGCAAATTTACATAATACACTAATGCATGGTTATGCATGAAGTCAACAAGAACACCACTACCTCTCTTTTTATCACAAACGTTTCAAAAATGTACATAGAGATGGATTCCAGTCCACCTGATATTAGTACTTTTGGGCTCATGTATCTCTAGACATTGCATTCATCAGCCCTGTACAGGTTTGCAAAACCAGAAGCAGCGTAACAATCATGTTAAAACATCTGGATTAGCCAAAATTGAAACACCAGCATCAAATTGTATAAACCAGAATGATGATACACAAAATCATCACTACAATTGAAGTTCCTAATTGCACACTTGAGCCATTGCCATCAGCATCTGGAATTTGCGGTCATACCCAGCGTCTTAAACTTAAACTGCCTTCGAGGACACAAAGCCATTTGCAGTCGTTTTCCCCATCGGCCATTCGTATTTGGAACAATCTTCAAGCTGACATGTTTCACGACTCAATAATTAGTGAAGGATTTCAGAGAGAGGATTCAGAAACATGATTCAGTCATGGTAAATGTAAATTCTGTGAGAATACACCAGAGGTGTCTTGCAGATTATAAGGAAGAAGTAGTAGTTCTAGGTTACTCAATAAGAGAGGATTTAGAATAGTTGCAAAGTCATAGCTCCCCATGCATGTATAACACAAGAAAACCAGAGATTGACTGAGAGTTTCATCTTTCAGCTGTCTGACCATTTTCGTCTGTCAGGCCATCTTTTGTCTCTTCAGATAGCAAGTGACTCCGTTAGTATTTTAAAGTCATACCTAACTAGATGTACCGAGTACTTTTGTGCTCAAAGGGTGGTGGAAAATAGGCTTGATAGCTATTGTTAATTAGTTCGGTTTTTGAGAGAGATGATACATTTTTGTTGCCTGTAGATCATCTCTCCATTTAGTTTCTTAGATGGAACATTATACATGTATTGTGTTATCTTTATTAAAGAGACTATTTTTTTTTCTGTAAAACACCCCAGTCCAACCTGTCAACACAAACTGCGTGCTGGACTCGAGAAAAGAATTTAGTTTTGATCCTGGTATAATCCCGCAGGGCTGGGCATGTTTCTGATGACTTGAGACATGCATTGTCTATGAACATACACAAATCAAATAGAGATAATGTTTCCCGTGCAAGTCAACTCGCGCCCTGAGTTCTCTATGAACACTAGCTTACGCGAGATTCTCCCTTTTGATGAAAGAGTCATTATATTCTTCTTTATGTTCTGTGGAAACTTTAGAATAAGAAGTCTAGAAAGACCTAGTTACCCATTTATACTGCTGGGTGAACAGGGGGCCTTGAAAAAATCCACTGTCCGGCTGAGAATAAGGAGGCATCTTGAATTATGAAGATTTAGATTTGATCATGATTCAGTCTCTCTTTCCTTGTACTTTGAGCTTGTTAGACCTAGTCCAAATCTAGATTCTAGATGTACATAAATCTAGAATCAAGATTTACATAAATCTAGAATCTAGATTGACATAAATCTAGAATCTAGATTTACATCTACATCTAGATCTCGATCTAGTCTATTTTTCCAAGTCGATTTAAGTTTGAGACGGTAATGTTACATTTGGATCCGAATTATGTTCGATTTAAAACTTTTAATGACAAGTTCCCAGAATATACATGGAAAAATTTTAAGATCATATACACCAGACCCATGTTTGAGATCTGTAGATAAAAAGCTGTTTGAACAGAAAATGTTTTCAAAATTCAGTTTTAAATCTTTAAGCTTTTGCAACCCCTTTTTATGGAACAATATTTCTTTTGAAACCAGAACAATTGTGTCCTATGATAATTTTAACATGAATTTAAAAACTGAACTTTTTAGAAAGGCTTTTGATACCTAAGTTTTATTTTAATTGATAATATGACACTTCTTATGTTCATATGTTGTGATATATTATGACATGTTATTTAAATTGAAATGGTTCAGTTTAAGCATAATGTCTTTCTTATTAGTTACGTTTTATATATGATGTATGATTAATGTAAATGCTTGTAAGTGCAAAGTGCCTTGCACTTTTGGGTGAAAGGAGCGCTATAAAATTGTCCATTTTATTATCATTAATCATTATTATTTGAACTGGCTAAGTGCGACAAGGTGCTTTGTCACCATTTATATTTGGGATGGCAATGTCCAAAATGTATGGCTATGTCACATTTGATCTGGCTATGTTACATTTCAAACTCCAATGTTCTCGGGAAATACTACATGTATTAATCCCAATAAAAAAAATTTCTATGTGGACCATTTTGCAGAGTACAATACATGTATACGCTGAGCTGTTTATTGATGTTGTTTAGAAAACATTACTTTTACTTGAACTATTATCACAGAGGGTGTTTTGGTACATTAAAGATTTAATATATTTGTCACATTGCAGCTGTTTACTTCATTTTATTTTAGTATGATTTTGCTGTAAAGAATGCTAATTTACCAAATCGGCCATGTCAAAATGGCTAGCACATTTCTTTCAAGCTGATTTGAGGAAGCAGCTGATAACAAAATGTTCCATAAAGTATTTTCCCTGATTAATTGAGGTATTTCATGCAGTAAACAACATGCTACTTCTTCTTCTTCTTCGTCTTCTTCTTCTTCTATCACTACTACTATTACTGCTACTGCTGCTGCTGCTGCCAATCTTTATGGTCCATAAAGTGGAGATTCATGTTAGGTTTAACAAGCCCTGATATATAGACGAACATGCACACATATTTACTCATCGATATACGAAGTATGAACACACATACATGCAAACACACACATACATGCACACTCACATACACTCTCACACACAATGGATACTAACATGGACGCATTAAGCGCTATTACGGAACATTTAACATCACTTCTTACTTTAGCTGAGGTGGATTAATTGCATCACGAAGATGATAGTGATGATGACGATAATGCTATGTATTTTTCATTTACAGCAACAAAAATCCAATACATGAATGTTAAGTTGCAAAACTTTAAAGGCAAAATTTTATTCATGGGCTTTCAGAATCTACAATGTGCAGTTTTGATCATCTCTCAGTATCTTAGGTCTCAATATAAAACTTCGAATGTAATTCATCAGGTACAAAATTGGAATTTTTCTTTTTTTCAGAGCTCAAGGTTAAGCAGTCAAAACATAACATGTCCAAACATATTATAGAATACATACGACAGCCAGTCGCCATAGCATAGTTGTTAGCGCGACAGGTTTATGTGTGGAAGGTCTCATGTTCAAATCCCATAGTCACCAGAATTTTTGTCAGGCCCGCCAGCTCCTACCTAAAGTGGATGAGATGTGTTGTTGACCCAATGGAAAGACGTTTTTTTCTTCAAATAATCCGGCTGACTCAGTAAAAACGTTTAAGTATAACTGTCGAAGTGCATGGTAAAAAAATGTGAGTTCAAGCCTGTGATGTCTAGTAGCTAGACTTGAGGGTAATCTGGCAGAGGAATCTTTCTGCAGCATCTGATAGAATCAGGCATTCTATTCCACAGTCTAATAAGCTGGGAAAGAAGGAATTTAGGTGGCAATCTCTGGGACCACACAGTCGAGTTTTATCCACTTTACAGTTTGTAGTATCATCATTACCATCGTCGATTATTTTAATAGGAAATAAAATTATTGTCTCTCATTCGGTAGCCCCTGTTGCTGTGGCCTCCTGGTGATCTCGATGTCAGTTTCCTCATACCTGTGATAAGATGAGTTAGCGTTTTTGGAGTTGGGGTTCATGGGAGAATGTCGTTGAAGGGACATTATGATGATCACTTTCCTATGTGGGTGGTTCACGCAGTCTCTCTCCAAGACGAAGATAACAGTGTCGTTAATAGGGGGCTCAGTAGGTGTTGTCAAAGAAGGCACCACTGAACACTACCGAAATGACCCAGCAGCAGTGCAGGGCCTCTCTGGTTGGTGGTTCCATGATGGCCTAACATAGACACATTCCCTGTCTGGGGATCTCTGACTCTGAGAATGCCTTTGATGAGCCTGGGTATAGTTTTGGTGGCAAAGCTGGAATGAGTGGCATGTAGAGAGCAAGACAGAGCCGTCACCAAATGTGAGGGGGGTGGGGATATTACGTATCTACTAAATCTACCTTACAACATTTATGAAATATCCGAATTCAAAGCTTGATTTAATATTAGAAACATCTCACAGTAATTATTGAGATACATGTGTTCTAGACTGAAAGATTCAAAGATATTTTTTGATAAATTCAATAGTATTAATGATCAATTGTTGTTCAACAGAAATAGTCGAATGTGATCAACAAGAATTGTTAATTCAAAGGAAATGATGAAGTGTGATCAATAGGAATCATTAAGTACATGTATGTTCATCGGAAATGACACAATGTGATCAACAAGAATCATTATGTTCAACTGAAACGATTAGGTATGCTTAACAGAAATCATTAAGTATGTTTAACAAAGATGATAAAGTGAGATCAACTGGAATCATTAAGTCTTTTCAATTGAAATGATAAAGTATAAAGTGTGATCAATAGAAATTATAAAATGTGATCAACAAGAATCCTGATGTTCAACCAAAAAGATAAAATGTGACCAACAGAAATCATTACGTTTGTTCAATAGAAATGATAAAATTTGGTAGAGGATAGGGAAACCCTGGGGTCTCCCTATCCTCCGAGATTATGTAGACCCAGGGGTCTACCTAGCCATAGTGGATGGTAGAGGATACGTAGACCCCGGGTCTCCGTCCTCAAAGGATAGGGAGACCCGGGGATCTACCCAACGAAATACTGGAAGGTAGAGTATAGGTAGACCCCGGGATCTACCCAGCGAAATACTGGAACTCAAGATAGGTGTAGGCTACCTTTCAAAATACTTGTTTTTATGAAAGGTAGGTTCATTGCAACTGCATTTGTTGTGAAAATTTAATTCAATAGTAGAAAGTGGTTCTTTAAGGTGCTGTGTTGCATAATTTGTAAAATTGCAATAATAGAAAGAAAAAGTATGATTAATTCAGCAAAATATTCCACCCATTTCCCTGGTGCCAGTACTGGTCTCATATAATAGTAATAGCCCCTACTTGCAACTACATGAAAATAAAATCTAGTCTTACTTCATACATGTCCAACATAATCTTTAAAAAATCCAACAAAAATGCACATTATTTAGCTTTAACTTTAAGGCTTTTCTTTCTTTTTCTTTTCTTACTTTAAACTTGTATTACAATCAAAGGTCACGCGATGAAACAAAATTATTTTGACGAAGATTACAATACAAACAAATAAGTGTGAATAAACAAAATGTAAGTGTAAGTGTTAGATCTATAACAAAACAAAAGAAACTATACATGTGTTGCCTACAGCTCTATCTACCTCTGTCTCTCCTTCCCCACCTCTCTCTCTCGATTCTAGTTGAGCCACTCGAATTAGAATCTGCCATCCCCAAGCCCAGAACGCAATGACAACAATGATTACAAGAGGTAGATGTCCATCGATGTTCGATATAGCTCCTCCAGATTCGATCAAATAATATGCGGGCATGTTTGAAAGTAAACAAATCACACTTTTTTTCAAAGCTTGAAAAAAAAAAAATGGTTTTGGGAGAAATCTAGATTGCTAGGACTAGGACCAGGAATAGGCCTAACGTCGCACCAAGTGGTCAGCCATGGTTTTGTGTTTCTTTTCTTTTGTCTACATATATTGTCTTCGTAACCTAAGGCCTAGCCTAACATGGCGGTGTCAGAGTCAGAGGGCTTTTCATTGGTCTGGATCCACCTGCATGACGATGTCACACAGCATTTCATTGGCCCGGGGTCTCCCTATCGCCGTAGTATCACTGCGATATTTTTGCTGTATATGTATTATATTTGTAGAGAAGTAATAAAAAGAAAACAAATGGAGATTTACTTTCGTAAAACCCTGTTTAGCGAGTATATAGCGACCATCGGCGGTTGACACTGACGCTTGATACAAAAGTCTAGCCAAATAGGCTTTGAGCACTGTTTGTAATTAAAACAATGACAATACACATCGGAGAGAGAAAGCGTAACTGTTAAACTTAAACCCTTTTGTCAACTGGAAAAATTCTCATTCTAACATGGTTGGGACGTGTCTTATCATAAGCACTGGTCCTTGAACTGCATTGTTATATTCACGGAAGTCTCGCCTGTCCACTCTTTCCGCCATCTTGAAAAACCCAGAGTGACGACACCCCTGGATAGCAAAATTATTTTCTGATCTTTGGGAATGTCATTATTCAGGGGTTGCATTGTAAATTAGTAAAGTAAAAGGTTGTGAAAACTAAAATTATTACTTATTATAAATCATGAAACTGTCATTCAATTGAAAATGGTTCGATCAACTTTTACTTTAATAATTAAATTATCACAAATGAAGTAAAGAGGTCTCAAACAAGATAGAAGCAGAGGATATCAGATGCTTCCTTTCTCTCACACTTTGTCTCTAGTATAAACAACAAACAAAACAAAACATATTCACAATATATCACAATTACAATGCACGAGAAAAACGAACAGCCTGGCAATTAATTTTCAAATTGAAGAAAATTGTTTAATAATGAAATAAATCTTCAAATAAGTATCCGTATGTAACTGTAACATGGTTCCCACCTTTCATGACAATATCAATTTTCATTCATGTCAAAAAGTTAACTCTCAAGCCAATCATTGCTGTTGATAGATCTAATACATGTAGGCCTACTCAAACTGGAAGTCATCTCAATTGAACTTTTCTAAAGCCGACACACTTCAGTGGACCTTGATTAAAGTAAAATGTAATTATAATAAATGGGAACGGCAGGTTTTCCTCGGGATAATCCTGAAGTATTCAGCTGAGTCCCTGGGTGATCTGTGTGTCACAGTCAGGTGCTCCACTCCACTCTTCCACACCCTCCCTCTCCCTTTCCCACTAAGTTCCCACAGCAGGATAAGCCTTATATGCATAGCAAAAGCATTCAATCCACTAGGCCTACCTTGTGTACAATACTCTATTCCTCTAAATGATGTTATCCATGACATTGATCTGAGCAGAAGCAGAAGCATCAAAATAAAAAGTTGAAGCAAAAATTAATATTAAATACACCCAGTAGCATAGAATAATTTGCATATTATGGAAGTGCATTGACTGATTAAAATCAAGTATGAAGCTTACTAAGCATGAGGCATGATGAAACATGAATGGGAAATGGTGGATCACTTTAGAACATTCATCAAACATTCTAAGGTCAAAGAAGTTAAATTGTTAAATACAGTGCTTCAAGGGTTTGTCGAACACTTTCGCTGAATCCATGGAACCCACGGACGAACTGCAATGTCCCAAATATTTTCCTATACAGTATTTTTTTGCATTTTTTTTTTCACGCAAAAGTCAAACCTACTCACGGATTCCTCGAAGTATCTGCCTGCTGTTCTAGCAACCTGATCAGCTTTTCCCTGTCTCAGAGGTCTGAAAAGCTCACTCGTCGCTGACTGAAAATAGCCTTCACTAGACTAAGGTATGCCTGAGTGGCATGTAGTACATTAAAGGTGCGTAGGCCTCATGGCATCCCACTATTTCATATCATTATTGCTGCCTAGTCTTTAGGCCTAGTTTTAGTCCACTGTTATTATTATTTCTGCCTCGCCTCACGGTATATTATTGCTTCACACACCATAAGGCTGTCTGTTTCACTGACAAAACCAGGTGATTGAAAACAAAATTCCCTACAAGAGAGTACACACGATTCAAAACTTCATCAACTGAATGGATGTTTGGGCATGTCAAAATATTATCAGTACCGCAAGCACAAAAAGCACTTTATATGTAATATAGGCCTACCTTCTGCGATGGCATCTGACAATTTGGATTGTGCCTGCTTTCTCAATTCCTTTTTGAGTGCACTAATATTGGTACAATCTTATTACACTAAGAGATATAATAAACTGCAAAGATCTATACTCACGCTATCAGACACCTATAAACCAGTGCGACACCCTCATGCAATTCTATGCTTAGCATCATGGAACACAATGTGTGTGCAGTTAGGAATCTTTTTGGCTCTTGAATAACTTTAAAAAGTTGAAGGGTGGTGCATTTTTCCAGAATGTAAATGTCCACTTAGCCGAAATTCTTGTTTTTGGACGTCCAATTAGAGGAGTGATTTTGATATATAATAAAAAAAAAGTTCCATTATGGAAAAAATTAACATGAAGGAAAAACGTCAATTTAGTTGATTCAATTAGCGGATAACTACTGTACTGTCTACAGAGACACAAAAGCACTTGATCCATCTCAATAGCAACCCCAGTGGTATAATCAAAGTCCTGCAACAAAGACCGAAATGGGGGATGGCAACTGAACTTGCCATAACACCTTTAATAATGATATTGGCCTTTTCCAGAATCCCTCAGTTCAAAGTGACAGAAGACAAGGAGAAAGGAGAGAGAAGTAGACCTTTCAAGAGCAAGTGGAGATTTGATAGTGATATTGGGCCTATTCAAGATCCTTTCAGTTCCTAACAAAGTGATAGAAAGCAAGAGAGGGGGGGGGGGGGGAACGACATAAGTACAGCTTACAAACAGAGGTGCCAATTATTTGAAATAATCCTCACTTCAGGTCGATCGCCGCCAATTTTGTTCCAGTGATTTTCTATCATCGACACTGCCGGAATGTGTTTTTTCGCACCGACCGGAAATCCGTCCTCTCGCATGCGTACTTTCAATTTTCACCATCGCCATCTTTGTGTTTGAAAGTGCGATCGCCAAGGCCTTTTAGAGAGAGATAGACCTCCTCCAATCAGTGTTTTTTTATCTATTGAAATGAAGTTTATAACTTGAAAAGGCAGCGAAGTCTACTTGAAAACTCCGGAGAAAACTGTAAAAAATAAATTTAAATGGAATTGGCTTGAAGTTAAAGATGGAGAGGGTCATTTCTTCTCAGACTTTCTTTGAAAAATCAAAGAACCCGGGTTGGCTTGGTGCACTACGTGCCAAGACAAAATTAACTACGGCAGTAGTGGAAAAAAAGATTTCAGGAAACATGCGGATCGACCTAGCCAGAAGATGATGAAAATAATGTTTTCTGAGAAGAAACAACCATCACTTCTTGCCACATTCCAGGCAGCAAAATCAATGGAAGATGCAACATCCAAACGCCCTGTATCATTGACCCAACTTCCCAGAGAATGTCCCTGAAGTTGAGGAAAGCAGTTTAGCAGGTAAGTGTTTAGATTTATTTTTTAGGCCACAATATAGGCCACAATTAATCAGAGATTGAGCAAGAGAGGAGGTCAGCAGAGAGAAAGGGAGAGAATTTGGGTACAATTATCCACGAAGAACTGGCTGCTCACGGTGAGAAATTATGTGTAGGCCTACACATAAAAAATATTTAAAATTAAAGATAAGATAAAAATGACTAGTGTAGTTGTGAATTCAAGATGGCTGCTCTTCTCTGAGCTCTGACAACTTGAAAAAAGTCCCTTCAATTTATCTGTGTTACAGACTGTGAAAATTCCTAAACGTTTCTGGATCTAATTGTTTGATAACTTTTGGATCTAGAATCTAGATTAGATCTGGCAGGACATACAGCAGTATCTAAACCACAGGAGTAATATTGGGGCCAAATTTAAATCTTTACATCTAGTAGTAAAAAGGGTAACAAAAAGCCACTACTACAATGTCACAATCACAATCACAATCCACCAGATGATCCAGTAAGAAAACTATCGATCCTGAGGAAACCAAACCATTGAGCAGGGCCAAACAGGTGAAGATGAGGTCAGGTAACAGATCAAACTCGAGAGAGGGCAACCGAGAAACAGGCAAGCCAGTGAGCAACCATGATTGCAGAAATGAAATTGGTAGTGAGAGGGAGCTGTGTGGCAGGTGTAATTGGTGTGTACTGTAATGAAGACGACAAATGTTTACAATCTGAACTTTGTGAGATATGGTACCACACAGTGCGTGAAAAAATTGACGATGCAACATACAGGATTCTAAAAAATGACGCAGATAGACCTTGCCCCCTTATACACTATTACTGCTCAAAGTCCTGTAATAATGCAGCATGTAAGTTCTTAGATGGATTTACAAGGATGGAGAGGGAAATGAGTGAACTGAGGGAAAGAGTGAGCGATATCCAGAAGAGCAAATTCACAGAAGAAATGATTGAAACAGTGAAGGAGGTTGCAAAAGGACAAGGCCAGGAAAATACAGCGGCAAGTGCCAGAGAAGTAAAAGAAAGTGTTAAAAAATGATAGAAAATAATACCAGAAACGCAACCTCAGAACATGCAAGGCAGAATGGACAGAAAAAACAATGTCGTTCTGTTCAACGTTCCTGAACCCCTTAACATTAAAAAATCAGACAACATACATGAGGATAAAGAGAAGATAATAAATTTATCGCAAAGTATCAGGGCTGCTGTTAAACCAAATGATCTAAAGGAAGTGAAGAGAATCGGAAAAAGAGACCAGTTAAGAAAAGTATTTGGGGAAGAAAAAAAGGTCCCAAGAGTTATGGTGGCCACCTTGACAGAGGGTGGCAAAAAATCGGTCATTCATGAAAAATGCTCATAAACTCAGAAATAATGATGATGAACAAGTCAGAATGATAAGTATTCGACACGATGTCAAGGGAAGAAAGAGAATTAGACTCTACTCTCAGAAAGCAGGCCAAAACAAAGATAGAATCTGATCCTGATTTTTGTTACGTGGTCAGAGGACCACTCTGGGAAAGAAAATTAATGAAGCTGAGAAAAACAA
>JAOWAZ010047782.1:0-13757 GCA_028565935.1 Goniobranchus fidelis
ATCTTAAGATTTAGGAGAAATTTTATTTTATCTGGGTTTAAAATGTTAAAACCATCCCAAGCCTATGTAATAAAATAGTAATGGAACAAACTATTCCATGAGAATGGATGGCATAGCATTGTCTGAATACTTAATGATAGAAACTGTTCTGAAAAAAAAAACTCTCAGATTAGCAAAATCCAGAGCTTTGAAAGAGAAATTAATTGTGCGTGCATTAGAGAACTGAATTTATCCTAAAGAAAAAGACTTAGATGCATCTTTGCTTTATACATGTACGGGGAAGTGCCAAGTATCACAAAAATTGTTTGTAGAATATTAAAAGGCCTACTTTTTGGGATTTTGACCTACACATATTAAATTCCTTGTATTAGCTATTCAACTGATGGCATAGAAATTCCACATTCTAACTCAATGATTGTGTAACTTTTATTTACACATTGATCCCATCTTAATATAAAGCCTAAGATTCTAAACCTCAGGCAAGTTTTTGACACCAATCTAATACATGTACATAAAACTATAAATCCCTTTAACGCCTTTCTAGCAGGTATCCCAGAACCAGTACAAAATACTACATTCACATAATTTCAAGTTTTGTTCTATACACAGGACTTGTCATTTTCAATTGGTTACTTCGATGTCTCTATCACTATCAGGTGTTTCTAAAACAGTTGAAGAAAGAACAGGTTCACTAAACTCGTCTTCCTGAATATTCGGTAATGGAAGGTTATTTCCTGACTTCTCAGCATTCAATTCACAGAGTAAATTTTGAGCATTGCAATCTTCACCATTTTTTCCATCAGAATTGGAATCATATAAATTTTGGACATTAAGGACACTACTCTCATCCATGTTAGAATTGTCAGTAATACCACAATTAATTGAAGACATCAAAGCATTGAAATCTGAGGTCAATTCTTGCTGTTCAGATGAAATCTCTGGTTGTGTTAACTTTTCATTTGCCTTTTCTGGACTAGATGTAGAATTTACAACTGAATCATTTTGTGTTTCAGGCTCTAGGAAATCTGCAGGTTTACAACTACTAGATTTGTATGAAATGTCACAAGAATTGGGGGAAACTGCTTCTTTAGTGTCTTTTGTCACAAGACTTTCATCTGCTTTCTCTACAGAGACTTGTTCAGGCTGATAATCAGAACTGGTAAGGCAGTCCATTTCACAAAGAAAATCTACAGTTTTCTCGTTTTCATCCACTGCACATGAACGATTCTCATTATTCTCATTTCCGTTGGCAAAGTTTCTAATTTCATGTGAGTCAGTTTCCACATAGCTGTCTATTCTGTTATTCTGGACCAGTGTCTCATTGCTGCAAAGACTTTCATTAATTCCAGATTTCAAGTCATGATCATCTACAGCAGATGCTTGCCTTAAATTTGTCTGGAGAGCATAGGTCTCACACTGTAAGGTTTCAGGCTGATATGCTGAAGATGTGCTCAAGTCAGAAGTTCCAGGCACACTCTGATGAGATTGCTCAACTGAAGTCAATGAAGAACCAGTTGATGCCTGATTCACTGAAGGGTACATTGGAGGGAGCAGATTGTGACTCTGAGACTGTGATAACATTGGTGTCAAATCAGGAAATGGGAAATGGAGTCCCAGATTTTGCGGTTGTGCTGGTGCTGGTGCTGGTGGAATACTGAATGGAAGTTGTTGAGGGAGGACAGAAGGAAGGGATGCTGGTTGGGGGTGTGGAGGCAGAGATGAAAAAGGGAGGTAGCTCAGACTTGAAGGCAGCACTGAAGAAACTGGCGGCGTTGACTGTGACATGGATGATAAAGTGCTGAACATGTCAGGGCCTGATGTGGAAAATGTGGAAGGGGGATAAGTCACTGGATTGCTTTCAGATGTTTGGCCATCATTTGGTTCTTTATTTTTCTTTCTATGATCCCTTTGCTCATTTCTTTCAGTTGCTGTAGTTCCTTTGTTGTCAGTTGCACCTTCAAGATTCCCTTGTTTTCCACTTTGACTTGCTCTCGCTGTTGAAGTCTTAGCCTTGTCTTGGGCAATCACTAAAGTGCTTATGGTATTCGAACATGAAACAGCTGAACTGCCAGGTGATTGAGAGGAAACATTTTCTGTGTCTTTCAATAGTAAGTGCTGTGAATAAGTATTAGACTTCCCAACATTGTCATCATCCTCGTCTGAGCTGTGTGACATGGATGGAAAAAATGGATCTTTACCCTGATGTGTTAAAGCATTATATTTCCTCTGTAATTTGAAGGGCTGGAAGGTTTTACTTCCTGATGGTAAATAAAGACTGTTTTCCGTGGATGTATCGATTAGAGGATTGTTGAAATCTGGTAAAAAGGGTACAGTTGGCATTTGGCTTCCAGCGCTTTCAAATAACTTACTGGTTGAGGGAACAGGCTCAGCTTCCTTACTGCATGAGGGAAAAGCAGAGCTGCTTAATGGAGGAGGCTGCTCCAAGCAATGAACATCAGAGTCTGAGTTGCTTTCACTGCTGCAAATGACGATGTCTTCGTCTCCACTTCCAACAGACACCACCTCCACATTAACATGGGTATCTTCATTCTCCTTTTCCATCCTCTGAGCAATACCTTCAAGTGGTTGTGGTCGCTGAATGACATTTGAGACAGCAGTATCTGATGATGCCAATGAAGAAGAAGTACTTGTAGCTGATGACAGTGAGGTGTTATGGGCTTCTGTCACAGGGAAACTATTAGGCTGTAATCTACCAAGATCTGGACAATGAGTTTCTAGCCAACGCATAGTGCGAGAGTCTACATTTTTCAGGGAGGGAATTTGACGGTCCTGTGCATCATCAGATTCATCTTCTGTTGAGGAGTCACTGGAGACAGTGTGTGAATCTAGATTAGCAATGATAGCTCCAGGTTCTGGAACAACTGAAGGGAAAGAAGATGAGCTGGAGTTTTGGGGAACAGTGTGGGAAGTACCTTGAAGATTAGATGCAGGGGTAGGAGTGTGATGAGGATGGTATGCATGTGACACAGGCAGGGCAGGCCATGTACTAACCCAAAGATTGACTGGGATATGTTGAACCGTGTCGGGAAGAGGAAGGTATGAAGGCTGATGAAACCCTGGTGTAACTGTGTGTGGCACAGATGTTGAGGAATGTGGTTGATTCTGAGAGTCTCGATCCAATTCATGGGAACTTCTCGCGGTAGCCTGGCCAGGGATGACTGGGCCTTTATCGCTCTCTACAACAGATGATCTGTGGTGTGGGTGGTTTCGCTCACTCGTGGATGTATGGGATGAGCGACCAGCATTCGAAGACTTCTTGTGCCCACTGTGGTGTTTCTTGAAAGAATGGTTGACAGAGGGACTGTGCGAATCTCTACTGTGGTTCTTCCTCTTCTTTTTCTTACTTTTATCTCTTGTGGATGATCGGCTCGATCTGTCTTTTTCTTTTCCACTTCTTGGAGAGTCTCCCACTTTTTCTTCCACTGTTGAGGCAAGGCTTCGCTGTTGTTGGGCAATGGCCTCTGCAAACAGACGGTCTACTAATTCTCGGTCCTTACTTGGGTCCGATGACTTATCCCTTTTGTCTTTGGATTTCTTGCGTTTTTTTCTTGTCAGAGTGTCAGGGGAGGACAGGGAATGGTGACGTTTGTGGGTGCTTTCACTTCGACTTTCAACAGTGGTTCCTTTTGACGAGCTTTTAGACTTTTCTTTACTCTGAGATTTCCCTCTGGAAGACTTGTGATTCCTGTCAGCTTTTGAAGACTCGCTCTTTTCAACAGACTGTTTTCTTTTCTTTTTGTGTCTTGACTTCTTCTTTTTCTTCACACGCTCGGTCTCAGCCTCTTTCTCAGACTCTGATGTTAAATTTATGGGGGATCTTTCTACCCATGGCTTATCATATTTTACAAAGATGATGTCACTGCCAGCCTTTGAATTATCAGAATCTGAGTCTCTCAAATTTGGTATATAAACAGGGTCATCACTCTCAGAACTGACTGACACTCTATCAATTGGAACTGCTTGGACTGTGGTGTCTCTAACTCCAAAAGTGCTCCAAGAGGGTCCTGGGGTAGGGGAATCCCATCCAGAACGTCTAAGATCAAGAGGCTGGGAAGAAGAAATTTGGGAATCTGGAACTACATTGGTCGGAACAGGATCTGGACTTACATCAGTTATTTCGACTATTTCATTTTCACTACTTGTACTGCTTGGAGAACTGGGAGCAACAGACTCATCACGACGACGGTACATTGCTTTTCTATCAAAAGCTTGCATGCTCAGTGCACTGTTGGCAAATGCAACAAATTCTTGGATAAAGGTCCGGGAGCGCCGTCCAATTAAGGTAGCTACTCTGTCATGGAAATAGACACTGTCGATAGAGACTTGAGTCAAGAGAGGCTGTATCATGCTTATTGCAAGACGAACATTTTGATGGCTTCTCAAGAGAACTCGTAGCTCCCTGGTTAGCCATGGCATGATGCGATGAAGGCGGTGCGAGCTGGCAGCCACCATTGATGGCGTTAAACGATAGGTACTATTCTCATTTCCTATTATTACGACTGGTGGGCCTATGTTATGTCGATAAACTTCACGGCGAAAGTCCTCAGGTCCTCTGGGCCAGCTAGCAGCACTAATATGAGCTGTGGGATTCACAGCTGGAGTAAAAGAGTATGGATGCTCTCCTTGGATAAGTGGGTTAAGGTAGCGATCATATCGTCTGTGGCGAAATTGGAACCTGCTGAAGTTACTTAAAGTAAGATCTGCATCAAAAGGCTGAGACAGACTCAAATAGTGATGTGTGGGAGCAGTGAATGTTGTGAGGCCACCGCCAACATAATCGTAGATGTTATATTGGTTCATCTGATTAGGAGGTTGACGAGGCAGTTCATAAATGTCATACATTTGATTGGATCGAATATTATGGAAGATGCTGGTGAATGGTTGCTTGCATAAAGGACATTCTGCTTTCACTTTTGACCACTGCTTCAAGCACACAAAGCAAAAAGAGTGGGCACAGCTGCTCGTGAATGATTTATTGATGAACGGTCCCAAACAAATTGAACAGTTGTCAGGTGAATCTCGTCTGGGTGGATCTGACTCAGATGAGGTACCTCCTTGTTCTGCATTGTCTTTGGTCACACTTGTCTCGGGTGGTTCTGCTCCACTAGGTTTGGACTGAGCGGCAGCAGCATTGGTCTGGTTTCTGGTCAGCGGCATTTTGTTAACTCTCAATCTGAAGATAAAGAGATAAAAGAGAAAAGATTATGTAAGGAATAAAAGATGTATATATATATATCTTATTGTAATGACAAAATGAGTTCAAAAGTGCATCCATTGAGTCAAGGTACTGTGCATTGAATGTAAACAACCAAGTTTTCATAATATTCACAATATATAACAAAATGCAGGGATGCAAAGAAATATGTCATGTATAAAGAAGTAGACATCGGTGAAATAAAATTCATTTCATCAATACAGTTATAATATTATGCAATGATATACTACTTTCAAACTTCATGATTATAACTTAGGCTAAAAATCAGAAACACAGCAGAGAGTAATGGTGGTGTATTATGAAATGCAGTAACCTCAATCATAAACTGACAGATAAGTTTCTTTTCATGATTCTTCTTGATCTAACTTAAACGGACAAAGTGAGTAACTTTAAAAATACAAATTTAGACATCGAATTCCAAATTGTGAGTGTCTAACAGACATAAAAAATCAAAGTTTTGTTCAGCAAACTGCAGAAAGACAAATAAAGATAGATAGGAGGAAAAGTCTAACTTCCAACGGTGCAGCACATCAATAAAATTATACAGTAGTTCCTAACACTCCAGTCCTCGGGTGACAAAGTAAGTGGGTTAATAGCCAGGGCGGGTTATTATATGTTTAGGAGTACATGCAAGACAAGTAACAAGAACAAGCACTTAAAAGGAGTTTATGTCAATCTTGCACGCTAAATGCAGAAGAAACTGACTTGACACGTTTCAAATTAGGTTTTTTTTTATTTGGTTTTTGTTTGTTGAGACAGAATCTCATCAAAAATTTATAATTTCTTTGTCTTGTCAGTTTTTTTCTTGATGGGGGCATTTTTTTTGGATTTTCAATGTGTAGTCTCAAGGCTTATTTCTTTTATGTAAGTAGTGGTGATAAATTGCTGAATGCCAGAACAATAAGTTGTTTGTAAAGCGTTTGCATAATCCCAGACCACCTATTGTGTTGATTGGCTAGTGTCGAACTAAACGTTGATTGGCTGCACCAATATCTAGTCTGTGGCTACACACCGATTCAACCAATCATGTAGACCTTCATGATATAGCAGGCTTTATCAAATCATATGTGTAACACAAAGCACGATGACGAGTGTCTCATTGCCGGGGCACAATCAGCATTCGCCGGCGCTTGTGCTTTGAAGTGGACGACCAGATGGCAAAGGCATGATAGGGATTAGAGTTGAGCAATTACTTTTATTGCATTTGTGAGTCGCTTGTGTTTTTGGGGACAGAGAGAAGCCAATGGCTTGTTCAGATGCACTCTATTGGTTGTGAAATCTTACCATTTTTTTTGTCTTGTTACCTGCTCATTGCAAATTTCCGCGTTAACAGACGAAGTTGTGGTCGGAATCAGGTTATTAGAGGGGTGTTTTAAATAGAGGAACAAAATCTGTTTCATGAAAACAGCGGATTATTAGGAGAAGCGGGTCATTAGGAGGTGGGTTATAAGGCCGTGATCACTGTAGTATCTGGGTACCCGGTTTCGCTCGGGTGTTAATTGAAGCATGTATTTCAAGAAACATAGAGAGCACCATGTAGAAAATAAGAGACAGGTCCATGGTTGAAATGCAAACACTCAAAGAAACAAACAAACAAAGAAATTACTTCATAGGACTTCTTTCATGCTAGATTGAGAATCTAATGTAGTCTAGATAATTTTCTTCTACCTGTGACTTCTACTTCTCATGGCGTAGCTAGTTTTCTACGTTTAGTTATTCTCCTCGCCTGTCCAATGTCACGTTGACCTCGCTTGACCGAGATCAGGACCGCCCAGAAATCTGTTCTGAGAGACGAACATTTCTCAACCTGCATAGCCGCTAATAATAGGTTCAAATATCACTCTTTAACTGCCAAAGGTAACTACAATCAGCTAACGTGCACATGAAGGACGCTGTTTGAATTACTCCTTTCACTGACCATGGAGGAAAAGACAAACAATCTCTTCATTTTCTCCTGGCAAAGGTTTGAAATGGACCTATTTTTGGTTCATTGTTTTTACCTAATGCATATAATTTTAAAAAATCATAATTAAGTTGTTTAACGGACATTTTTTTCTAAAATGTGCACAGATGATTCATAAGACATCCATAAATCTTGTTACGAGAAAGAATTGAGTAAGCTGTGTAACTTTTCAAGATATAACAGTTTAAGCATTGTGAAGTCAATGAAAATCGGCAATTCTACGTCCTCCTATAACAATACACACAGAACTTACACATGCAAACACATACACGGCCTAGGATACATATGAACTTTGATCACAAACCACTTAGAACCAGACATAGAATTTGGCTTACTGAAAGATTTTTTGGTATCATAACGGTATAACGACATGAATCTTGTCTTTCAATGAGGCTTTATGAGAAGACTCGTATGTGCACAAACTTTGTAATTACATGTTAATTAGAGAGATGTCGTCAAAAAATCAAAAAAATTACTCACACTATTCAAAAGCGCAATTCTCGAAAACTAAAAACGCTAGAATGTTGAAAATTCAATGAACCCAAGGAGTGGTGTTGGATGAGTGAAAGAAAGAAAAAAATTAATTTTGGTGCAGTAATGTGGATGTAGTGGAGGGAAGAAGTTATGCAATTTTCAGGCAATGTCATTCATCTGACAACGGGTACCAAGAACTGCAGGTGATCACTAGTAACCCTGAGCAGTTCATTAATGGCCTTCGGCTGGCCTCAACTAAACGGTAGTAGTTTTCAGTTAGAGTGAGCCGCCGTGTTCTGTGATTTTATGTAGAATCTAGATCAACATAATATAATAGATATCTATATCTTGCTTCAACTGAAATGGAACCCCAAGTATGAAACTAAACAAAAGAATGCTTGGAGGCCAATGTTTGAGGAAGGCTGCAATCAATAATGCCTTCTGGAAACACTTTTCAAACCAGTTTTTAACAAGGTAGTGTCAATTTCCACCGAGTGACGCGGTGACCGGTGACAATGGCATCAATTGCCACCAAGTCAGTTGGAGCTCTTTTACTCTGGTAAATGTGTTCGGTGTTTTGCATTCGTGAACTTTCACTTACGCACGCCACCTGCTACTCCCCACAGCACCTCTTCTTTCCGATATGGCATCTTTCGAAGAAGAAATTTATGAAGGGGAAGAGGCGTTCATTACATGGGATGATAAAATGGGTATGGCACTCATACTGTGCTGAAACAATGAAAGTTATTGATTGAGGCATAATGCCCAATAGAGCATTTTGAGGCCACATGCCTATGTGTGTATCCACTGGTATGTTATGTGATTGTGAGTGTTTGTGTGTGTGTGTGTGTGAGAAAGGTAGAGAGGGGGTGAGGGGCAAGTGGTGGTGGGAAGATTTAACTGATTTATGCAGGATGATAACATAAATGTAGCACTCATACTTGAATGTGAATGTAAGCTTCCTTTAATTACCTGGCTCCAAAATGTCGATGATTACCCTTGAAATGACAATGTAGTATCAACAATGTAGAACAATAGGGCATACTTGACAACTTTTTTGACATTGGAAATAAAAACCCACATCAAACAATATCTGTATAAACGTTTGAAGGTTGTTTTGATGCTATTGGCAACTGGATTATTCTGTTCCAGTAGATGATCATGACTCGGTGGTAATTGACCCTCGTCACTGCACCACATCCCTCGGTGGCAATTGACACCAGCATCACTTGTCATCGTGTTACTAGGTGGCAATTGACGCTACGTTTTATCAAATGGATGGAGATAACAAAAAGAAAGAAAGAAAAATAAAAAAAGGATTGGAAAAACAAGTATTAGGGAACAACTGACTTAAATTAATTGCATGCTTCAAGAAAACAGCTGCTTGTAATTGGCTTCCCCTTCCTAGCACCAATTGTCAGCTTCATATCAGTTTTAAGGCAAATGTAAATTCTGTTGTTTAGTCTGTGGGTAGTGCCAACGCACCTCCAAGTCCCAAAATAGTTAGATAATAATACATAATACAAATATGAAATACAAAAATATGGTGGTTGTTATGAAAAGACAAATAAAATATTTGTCTGGTGCCCTACCGCTAAGCTATGGAGACACCCTTTAGCCTTGCAAAATGAAACATATTATATTAGAAAGGCTATAATGTAGATCCAGATCTAGTTCTATGTTAATGGAGATCTCAACTCGACCTATCTAGATCTATGCGGAGCAAAATGATTAAGATTGGATTGATCAGTTCAAATATGATAATTCTGTGTCAGTTATCAATCTTGAAATCTAATCTAGTAGTAAAGCACAATAGGCCTAGAAGTGTTCATGCTCGGAAAGTTGTTGTCAACAGGTCCTGGTGCATTCCATGTTAGACTCTATTTTGCCATTTTTTAGAATTGTGATAATGGTCAATGCAGCTATACATTTCCATTAAGAAGGAATTAAACTGTTAAAATTTAACAAAAACAACTCGGTGGAACTTACTTTTCCAACAAAATTACTCCAGCAAACTCCATCAATGTTCATGACTGAGCAGGTACATTTTCTAGAGGTATTCAAAATACCATTTAATGGTCTTCATGAGGTATTTGAAGATAACTTTGGTACTAAATCTGTTATTAAGGAGTGTTTCTTCAATCCTTTGTTACTGTTTTGATGATTAGATGTGTTTCAATTTTGGTGGGCTCTACAAAACATAAAAAGTTGTGGTGACACACATAACAGAAGATATATGAAAGATTATCTCACAAACACAATTAGAGAGATATTTGGTTGACAGTTTATTTTCAAAATTAGCAAATACCTCTGAAATGAAAACTGAAAAGTTTGCTTCAGAATACTATGCTGATTTTGAGGAATGCAGTGGTGACACACATAAGACATACCAAAAAAATAAAAAATTATCAACTGTTTATCAGGAAAAAGTGAAACGAGAAGATTCTTTAGCAAATAAGAATGTGTAAACACTGTTTTAATGCCCATGACATCTTTCTTTCAAGTTTTTATTAAATAAATGACATACGAAACCATACAATAAAAAAAGAGCACATAAATGTGATGGTGAGGCTCATCTCTTTTGGAGAATTCTTACACTTCATCTAATCAACCTTCAGGTTTAAAAATAAGCTTAAAAACGGGAAAAATACACGTTTGAGACTAGAATTTATACATGAGACTATTTTTGATTATCTTCACTCAAGGTTGCCAGTCCCTTCAAATTCTCAACATCTTTTTCTTCATTGCAAAGCACTAATTTGGACAAAGCCTTAAAATGTAAGGGCTGTTTTAGAAGGTAATGATGGAGGCATCATGTAAATTTGTTTCATAGCTTTGCCAAGAGCCTACGGAGAGTGACATCAATATTTTTCCTGACCCTGCTGTTACTTCATGGACTCCAGTTTCTTCTATTCTACGCTCTTCTTGATGCCTCTCTTTTGCCATGGCTGTTTTAAAATTCTCTTTAAATCCTTTTTCCCCCCCTTTTTTTCTTTTTTTTACTTAAAATCTGTATATCCTCTTTTTTCTCTTTCTGTCTGAACTCAGCTCAGGATCAGAAGTCTTCTTGTTTTAGTATTTTCTCTGTCTTTTATGGGAAGAGGGAACAAAAGACATTATTGAGCCAAGATCAGTTTAATTTTGGCTCAATATTTTGATTTATCTTTTTTGCTGAACCTGAGAAAAGCACAGCAGTTGAGGTAATTTAATTTATATCAAGTAGAATCCAGGCAATGTAAATTATTTAAGATTAAAACTGTTTACTGTAACAATAATTTGGCCTAATCTATTGACTGCAAGCTCAAATATATCCCAGATTTACACTTTTAAAAAAAAGTTAATCAATTGAGTCAAAATTAGGAAAAGGAAAGTTCCAAATCCAAACTAATCTATGAAGCATCGGTAGTTCAAAACATTTGTGTTTAAAATGCTTTTAAATTTAAATTTTACAAAGAATTTCATGAAAAGTAGCAATCTTTTGTTTAGGTGACACACATAACAAAATGATGACACACATAACAACTGGTTGCCTTAAAGTGAGACAAATTAAGAAGAGCTAATGCAATGAATTTGCTTCTGAGGCCCTTGGTTGCATAAAGAACACAATTAAATTTTGTTTTGGACTGTTTTAAGGCCAGACACACGGCTTTAACATACATACTGAAAAGACATGGACAAAGCCACAATTAGATTAAAATGTTCTTTTTGCTTTTATTTTTGGAGCTAGTTTCACATTTTTGTCTTGGCTATCCATGGAAAGGTAGCTTTCAAACACTTATTCACTCAAGCAATAGTATTTTTTCAGGGTTTGATCAGTCTTTTCAGAGAGGTGACACACATAACGCATTGAAGGTGACACACATTTATACGCCACATTTTACAACATTTAAAACAAACTATAAATATTTCAGATGTTTTATGCTTTTCTTATTGTACCTTGAAGTGTGGAGCCTTTTTGGAAAAAAATTGATGAACATTGGTGCGTTCAATTCAGAAAATTTTAAGTTTTAAAATCATGGTTTAAAAAATAATAAATTCAGAGGGTGACACACATAATGCTGTCTTTTAGGAGGATTAATTTTGGAATAAATGTTAGGGGAAATGTTTGATTATTAATATGTGCATACACCATTTCTACACAGATAAAAACTGTCAGTATATGAAACTCACCTGAAGTAAGAAAATGATAGCTAATTGTTTGGCTTGAATTAGGCAAAAATAGTGACACACATAACATGGAATGCACCCAAAACAAACAATTTTATAATATGTATATTAATCTATATATAGTAGTTGCTTTTTTCAAATGGGCCTTAAATTTGGGTTAAGATTTATTTTCTCTAATTTTATTAATTTTCCCTTGATTTAGTAAAGAGAGGACCGTCCCAGTAGATCAGGGGGCCAGTCGCTAAGCATGTCAAGAGGAAGTATACGTCCTCCGCCTGTATGTGCTGACTGTTCAGCTGTCGGTAAGTAGGTCTTCTTGAATTGAAATCATTTTCATTATTTTTAAAATTTAATTTTAACCCAAATGAATATCTTGTGTTGCTACCAATGATTTTGGCACTTCAAGAAATGTGGTTGGCCGGTATATAAATTTGTCTCAACACGTTTTAAGACGGGAAGTGGCGCTTCCTTATTTTAATAAGGCATTGGACCTTAACTTATTTGATGAAAAATGTCTTGCGTAAATTCGAAGATGGGGAAGAGGCCCTGGAGCAGTCTCTGTTCAGTAGTTCACTTGTTTGGAATATCATGATGTCAATAAGGAGAGGAGATGGCATGTGGATGTTGATTGTGGGCGTTGGTGGCTAAATGATAAGGACATCTTGGCACGAGTCTAGAGTTGGTTGGTTGGATTAAATCGTTTGGTGCTCTGAAATACGGCCGTGCAGGAGACACCGGGCCCCTTTTAACCAACTCGAGAACCGAGCGTATGGTTATGTGTATCAGGACCCATCCCATGCACTTACCCCTTCACATGGAAGAAAGACGGCTTGATCACTACCGGATCAAAAGACCCAGGAGTCTAGAGTCAGGAGGAATTAATTAAGGTTAATACAAGTGTACCTGACTGATTCGGTTTGGGCCTCGATAGTGTGCAGTCAGATTCATAACCGCAAGTCTTCGGCATTGTGTCCTTGGGTAAGGCACTTTACCTCACTTACCAAGACAGTGTTGTCTCTATATGAAAAAATGTATTTGTACCTAACAGGCTGCAAATCTTTTTCTAAATGTTCTGTGTTGCTGTTGGTCAGGGGAGAAAAGTCATTGTAGAGCGCCTTGAGCATGGGCACACCATGGAACATGGGTTATACAAGGCTCCCCATTACGCACAGTTGTGCGTATTTCACGCACAGATTATCCCCTTAAAATTTTTGTAGAGGGTATGCGTTGCCCTTTAAAATTTCATTTCAAGGGTTTGCATACCCTTTAAAACATAGGTAATGTCAAATGTGCATCTGAAAAGCATCGCTTGCCCTCTTCTCTATCCCGAATCTGAGTCAATGATTTAACAACGTAACCACATACATAGATATTTAGATGATCTAGCTCTAGATCTATATGACAGTTCTAGATCTACATGACAGTCACCTTTGTCTCTGTGTCAAAAGCAGTACAGTTGACCTACTTACAATCCCTCTATGCTCTGTTTCCAAGAATCTCAAGTCCGCAAGTTTGCATTAATTGCCGGTGTCATGCCTTCAGTTTACCCATGCCTTGAGATCATTCACCCTTCTTTTACTTCTACACTAGCATAGGTGCTGTTTGTTCCCACAACGTCGTATTTTATACGATTTTTCAATGTCAGTTGGGTAGGACTTAAATTAAATTATGCTAGAATGCGATGACGAGCCATTCAGCCAATCAGCGAAACCCGCAAGCCTTCACTGTGGACAGTTTACAATTTTACAGGAATCCATACGTTCTGAAAGTTTTGTCGTTGACGCCCATCAATCCTAAACCATCCTAAAAGCTTCAATGCAGCCCCCACGGGGAAAAAAACCAAGCAGAGAGAGAGAGAGAGAGAGAGAGAGAGAGAGAGAGAGAGAGAGAGAGAGAGAGAGAGAGAGAGAGAGAGAG
>JAOWAZ010048893.1:0-13748 GCA_028565935.1 Goniobranchus fidelis
CTCCAGAAGGAGAAAACAAAATGACAAATAAATACTTTAAAAAATCTGAAAAAACAAAAATACTAAAAAGATATTATAAAGGCAAAACTATTACTAATTTGACAAGAGAAATTTGGCCTAATGAAAAGGTTAATAATAAGAGAAAAAATATTTATAATTGAATCACACATTAAGGTCAAAATAAGTTGTTTATCAAAGAAAATAAAAAAATTAAAACATTAAAATACATGACATAAATTTTAAACACAATGTAGCTATGAAATATATAAAAGGAACTAGTGCAAAAAATATTAGCAAAATGATTTGACCAAAAGAAAATTTTGAATTAAGAAGACATATGATTAATGAATGATATCGTCAAATTATTAAGCGGGGTTTATTGCCAAAAAATACCAAAAAATAAAAACTATAAGGATATGCCTAAGGAGAAGTTAATTGAAATAATTGAAATTTATGATCAATATATCAAAATTATTGACAAGAATAAGAAAACAAAATTTAAAGCTATATCAACAATTAAAAGAAATTCACTTTCAGTAAAAGATATTTGCTATTTATTTGATATTTCAAAATCAGGCTATCATAAATGAAAAAAATCATCAAAAATTAATCGTAATCAAAAATTAGAACAAGTAATATTCAAGTTATTCATAAAACATAGAAAAACCTGCTATCGCAAAATGCAATATTATGTTCTTGGTTATACTGGCATAAAATATAATCACAAAAAAAATTATAAAATCATGAAAAAGTTAGGTATTAAGTCCGAAATTAGAGCTAAAAAGAATAAAGAAAGGAAAACATTAAACCAAGATCATAAATACATCATTGATCGCAAGTTTTCTTCATCATCAAAGCTAAAAAACTATTTACTAATGTCGCCTGTATCCCCATGTCAAACTACAAAAATGCGTATTTATCGCCAATTTTAGACGGCTTTGGTAATGTCATAATTGATTATGAAATAAAACAATGAAATGACAAAAATTTAATTGTCAAACCATTAAAAAGAATTAAGGAAAAAATTACTAATCAAACAATAATTAATATAGATCATGGCTCAATTTACTAGGCCAAAGAATATTTAAAAATTGCAAAAAACCATTTTACTATTTCAATGTCAAGAAAGGGTAATTGTTTAGACAATCGGCCAATCGAATATTTTTTCTCAATTATCAAATCTGAGTGTATTAATAAAATACCTTTTAGAGAAAGAAATTTAGAAAGAATAAAGTTAGAAATTGATCAGTTTATTAGGTATTATAATAGCGAGAGAATTCAAGCGTGTTTGAATTATTTATCACTACAAAAATACCAGCGAGCAATGTTGGGGTAATGGTCAACTTTTTAGGGTTCAGTTTAAAATTATTTACACTTTCTTAACTATACATAATTAAAAGATTTAATTATTATGTTTTTTATTTCTATTTAATTTCTTTTAAATAAAAAATGCTCACTTTAATTAGATCAAGTAAGCATTTTTAAGTTTTTATAAAATCAAATTACTTAACTTCAACCTCGGCACCAGCCTCAGTTAACTTAGTTTTAAGTTCTTCAGCTTCTTCTGGCTTAATGTTTTCTTTAATCGCCACAGGTGCTGATTCAACCATTTTTTTAGCGTCCATTAATCCTGAGCCAGTAATTTCTTTAACTGCTTTAATAACCGCAACTTTATTACCGCCAATAGCTTTTAAGGTCACAGTTACTTCTGTTTTTTCTTCCGTAGCTTCACCACTTGTTGGACCGGCAGCTACAGCTACAGCAGCTGGGTCAATGCCAAATTCTTCTTTCATCGCTTCAACAAGTTCCATCACTTCTTTAATATTCATTTCTTTAAGTGATTTAATAAATTCATCTTTCACTAGTTTTGCCATTATTTCTCCTTATTCATTTAAGCACTTAACTTGTTTTCTTCTACAAGTAAGTGTAGTCCTTTACCAATTTGACTCACAGGAGCTAGCAATGAAGTAGCTAACATTGTTAGTGCCTCAGGTAAGGTTGGCAGTAAAGCGATTTGTGCTAGTTCTGTAGCATCAACAACTTTACCTTCATAAGTTCCGGCCTTAAGCTTTAAAGCCTCATGTTTAGAAGCAAATTGAGCTAAAATTTTAGCTGGAGAAATATCATCACCATAACCAAAAGCTAAGGCATTGGGTCCAACTAAAGCTTGATTTAAATCATGAAAAGGAAAATCCTTTAAAGCTAATTTAACTAAGCGGTTTTTAAAAACTTTTAATTCAATATCAGCTTCAACTAATTGCTTTCTTAAAATTTGAAGTTCACCGACAGTTAAACCGGCATATTCAACTAAAACTAAAGCCTTTGCTTCCTTAATTTTATTAGCAATAGCTTTAACTTCATTTTCCTTAGCTAAACGATTTGCATTCATAACACCTCCTTATCTAGCAATACATTCAATTTAAAATTTGGTTCAAACAAAAAATAATATGTTTATACACTCGGTAACAAATTAAGCAAAAGCAGTTACTGTCTTGATGCATTGCAAAAAGATTATACCTTATTTTAAACGTGAAAGAACAACTAATCCAGCTGTTTCTGAACGTAAAATTCGTGGGCCTAAATTAATAATTTGAAAGCCTTGTTGCTGTGCCGCTTGTACTTCCTCTGCTGTAAAACCACCTTCTGGCCCAATTAAAAAAAGGCTATCATGACAGTAACTAGCAACTTGAGGATGATTTCCTTGCTCATGAGCTAAATAACGATGGGATAAATTTAAAGTTAAAACCTGAGCAAAGGTTTGAGGCTTCAAAACTTTTAATGATTGATTTCGAAATGATTGCTCAGCGGCATTTTTAGCAATTTCATTCCAACGTTGAAGTTTATGTGTTAAATTTGAAGGCATTTTTTGCACAACATTAGTACTTAAAAGCGGAATAATTTCACTAGCTCCCAATTCTGTGGCTTTTTGGATTAATCATTCAAAGCGTTTGAATTTAATAATTCCCATCGCTAGCACAACACGATAAGGTAATTCATGATTAGCCTCAAGGCGATGCTCAATAATTGCTTTTTGGTCTTCCAAATGAGTTTGATAAAATTGACCTTTATAAATACAAATAAATGGCTTACTACCAATTCTTGCTACTTTTAAATGTTTTAATGTAGCGAGCGGCAAAATAAATGTTTGACCTTGCTTTTGGTCCACAAAAAAGCGAAACATTACTTAAATTCTTTAACTCATTTACTATGAGTTTTATCCTTAATTTTACTAGCTAAATCTTGTATGATTTTGCGTTCCTTTGTTGATAATTTGGGCACATAAACCCGAAGATGAATTTTTAAATCACCAACATATGAACCTTGCAAGGCTGGAAAGCCTAACCCTGAAATTTTAACAATAGTCTTAGAATCATAGGTTGCTTTTAATTTAATCATTTTATGACCTTGTGGTGTAGGCACTTCAATTTCAGACTCGGTTAGTAGATCAAAGACTGAAACTGGCATTTCCACATGAATGTCATAACCTTGACGAAAGTAATGGCGATCGGCTTCAATGTTAATTTGAATGTATAAATTTCCATTTTGACCGCCATTGATACCAGCTTCACCAAAACCACCAATAATAATTGATTGGCCATCTTTAATACCTGGTGGAATTTTAATTTGAGTTTTTTTCTTAACTTGCTTACCATCCACTCATTTATTCAAACTTTCATTAATAGTTTTGCCAAAAATAGATTCACGAAAGGAAATCGTGATTTGGCCATGTAAATCAGCACCATTTTGCGGAAAATTTCTTGCCCGTCGACGACCCCCACCAAAAAAAGATGAAAAAATGTCACCCAAATCACCAAAACCGCCAAAATCAAAACCGCCAAAGCCCGAAGCGCCTTGCCCTTGGGCAAATGCTTGGTGACCAAATTGATCATATTGAGCTCTTTTTTCGGAATTAGATAAGATTTCATAAGCCTCAGCGATTTCCTTAAATTTTACTTCTGCGTCATGATCTTTGTTCCGGTCAGGATGATATTTCATCGCTAAAGAACGAAAAGCCTTTTTAATTTCTTTTTCAGTAGCGTGTTTATTTAAACCTAAAACTTCATAGTAATCACGTTTTGACATATTAATATTTTAGCATATTAATTATGAGAGTGCTAAAAAAATTTAAAATTTATTATCTTTGCCCAATACTCTATATAATTAAAGTGATATGAAAAAACTCGGAGTCTTGACTGATACTTTTAGTGGTTTAGAAATTAAAAAGTTAAAAAAATTAGGATTCGAATGTGTAAGTGAATCAATTATCGTTGATGGCCAATTGATTGTTGAAGGTTATGGAGATACAATAGAGACCCTCAAAACAACGATTGATCATGCTAACGAAATTAAATCTTCAATGCCGGCAATCGGTGAAGTTTTAGAAAAATTTGAAGAAATGAGCAAAAGGTATCTTAATATCTTTTACATTTCAATTCCATCAATTATTTCCTCGGCTTATGAAGCGGCCGTTGCAGCATCCGGAAAAATGAAAAATATTTATATTCCCAAACATAAATTAATTGGCGGGGCCTATTTACAAGTAGCTAAGGAAATTTTAAAATGAGGTAACCAAGGTAAAAATCCTGAATTTCTAATGGAATATGTTGAAGCTATGAGTAGTCATTCTTTAACTTACATTGTACCTAAAGATGTTACGAATTTAATAAAAAGTGGGAGATTGAAAGGGATCCAAAAAATATTAATGCAAAGAATGAAATTAATTCCTCGCATTTATGTCTCTTCAAGTGAGGTTAAAGTTACTAGTATTAGACGTAGTTTTACTAAAACTGTTAAAAGTACAATTGCTAAAGCAATTGAAAAAATTGGCGGTGCTAAAAACATTGTCCGTTATCATTGAGAAGTGCTTTCTACCGGTGATAAAGAAGCAGACGATTTTACAATTAAAGCCATGAAAGAACAAGGTGTTGGCGTAGTGCATCATTTGCGAGTCTCTCTTTCTACATTCATTCATACCGGCTATGGTGCCGTTGGAATTAATGTTTGACCTAAAAACTTAACCAAAAAAACTTAATGACTATTTGTACTCATAACTAATGGTTCTAAGTGAGCCCAATAAAGCAGAGCTATCGGGTAAATTACTACAACAAATAAAGGAATCTCCAGCATAGATTTAATAATTCGAGGAACTAATAGTAATAAATATTTTTGACCTAATGTAACTTCAGAATCATAACCACCAAGATGTTTAAATCAATAAAAAAAGTTAAATGGGCCATAAACTCACATTAAAGTCACTAACAAAAAAGTTACTAAAGTTCAAAGTGAGATTAATTTTTGGGCTTTTTTTTGTGGTTTTAAGAAATAAAAAACAAATACTAAACTCATAGATAAGGCAAAGACACTAATTAAGGTAATCAGCATTACTCAATTAAAGTTTGAATGATGTAAAAAATAATAATTATTGAGTAATAACACACTAATAGCGGCTCCTAATGTTAAGCCATTAAAAGTTAACATTGTTCCTAATCACATTTTACCTTCTTTGCTAAAAGCGCAAACCATAAAGCAACGAGTAATCAAAATAATAAACAGTGGAATGATAGCATATGATCATCATCATTGACCAATGGTTCCGCGAATTAATTGCATTAAAGTATCACTTAAGGTTGCAACTAAAAAACCTTTAACCAAATTAAACATTAATCCAAGCAAAATATAAAATAAATAATCAATACTTACTTGCATTGGTCCGATTCAAAATTTAATTCAGGAACAAACTAAAGTCAAAGCTATGAAAATACCGGCCAAAGCCACCTCATTTGTGCTTCAATGTCAATAGTTTAATCCATGTTTAAGTTGTTTGTAATTCATAAAGCGCTCCAATTAATTTAAAACTCCCGATATACAAAGTGTTATATGCTTGTTTGGCTCAAAAAGAAGCTAAATTATTTATTGGTTGAGCATTAAAATCTTGAGCATCGTAAAAAGCTTTATTAAGAGTTCATACATATACTTGATAACCATTAAGCAAAGGTTTAATTTGACTAATGTCTTTAGTGCGTTTGATCATTAAAACAATTTGTTGAAAGCGAATATTTTGCGTTTTTAATAACTTTAATGTTGCTTTAAAACCAGCATAATTATGAGCTACATCTAAAATTGCAAGTAAATTATTTTGTTTAATAATTGAAGTTCTACCAGGTAAAGATTGTTGCTTTTTTAAAGTTATACCAAAACTTATTTTTAAAATTATTTTGGCAAGTAAGAAATTTTGGGTTTGATAAGTTTGTGCTTGATTATCAATCATCACTAATTGGGCTCCAACTTGCTTAGCTTGGATTTTAAAAATATCACGCATATTATAGATTGTTAGCGGAAGAAAAAAACGCATGTGAGGATGCATAATTTGAGCCTTGTCGGTGGCTATTTCAGTTAATGTCGACCCAAGAATTTCTTGGTGGTCATAACTTAAACTAGTGATAGTGCCATAATCACCGCCGATAGTTTTAGTAACATCATGTCCACCACCTATCCCAGCTTCTAAAATTACGATTTGGCAATGTTGTTTAGCAAAAAAAAGCATAGCTACAACATAAAAAAGACTAAAAAAATTAAGTTTCAAGTTTAATTTGGCTTGAGCATGCACTACTTTGTAATAAAGTTCTAGAAAGTCTTGATCGGAAATTGCTTGGCCATTAAAGGCAATTCTTTCATTAGGTACAATTAAATGTGGACTTTGGAAAAGACCAACTCGTGTAAACTTTGCTCTCAAACCACGAGCTAGAAAAGTCGCTGTAGAACCTTTCCCATTAGTTCCGACAACATGAAAAATAAGAAATGTTTTACAAAATCCCAAGTCACGGAATAAGGCTTTTATTTCTTTTTTTGTACTTTTGCCTTTTTGATTAAAAATGTCATTTCAAATTTGGTTCATCATAATTAGATCAAAACCGCACAAAAGCACCCTAATATAAGCGGATGAAATAATAAAGTTTTTTTAACACAAAGGCTCTACTCCCATCCTTTATGTAACATTTTATTATCGGCTCTTATAACGGCAAGCAAATTATACCTTTTTTATCTAAAATCTTGGCGCTTAACAATCAAATAAGAAACCGGAACTAACAAAATAGCAATAGCTATATAAACATAAAGAATTGAATAAGTATTAACATAATCTTTAGTACTAATTTTCACAATCATTCCTGGTTCGTAAACAGCAATTGAATATAACTCTTGATAAATTTTGTGATCATTATCAGAAAGAGTAATTGTAGTTGGATAATTAATATTTTTTTGCAAAGGAATATTATTATCGTTAATTTGACCAATAAGATTTTTTTCATCAAGTAAAAAGACTAAAGGATCAGAGACCATGCTTTTAACAACTTCAAGAAAATCTTCAGCCTCACGTTTTAAAGGTCCATCAGGCATATTATTAACAATTTGAGATACAATCACTTCTAATTGTTGACCTTGATTATGAACAATTGTTCAATCATCAACAACCATTTTTTCTATTACAGTTGGCATTTGATTAACACTAAGATCACCTAAAATATCATTTTTAGCCCGAATTGTTGTAACATCATCAATTATTCCTGAATTTGAACTAGTGTTGGCTAGAATCGGAATCAAATCATTAGGGATCGCCATATTAGAAGCGATCGTGGCCAGTTGTGAAATTTGAAAGTTCAAATCAAATACTCAAGCAAACTTAAAGGTATCACGACGATGGGTGTTAATTCCTAAGTTATAAAGACTTTCTTGGCTTTCAACTATTGGTGCAAAATTTTGTTTAATTTGATCAATGATTTGATCAATGATTGCTTTTTCACTAGGATCGGTTACGCTTTTAGAAAAATTGGAAACACTTGAAGTAAAAGTATCAATGTTACTTGAAGTAGCCAAAGCATAAGGCGAAAATTTAGTAAAGGTACCCACTAAACCAGTGACCGGAATTATCACGCCTAAGGCTATTGAAATTCCAATTGTCCCACCAACAGTAATCTTGGTTGAAAGTAACAAAGCAATTGATGAAAAAATTAAGGCAAAGACAAATAATAAACCTCAAATCACAAGACTTATTTGAGCAATTTGGGAGCGTAAAGTTTTTAACCCTAATGAAGCTAAGGAAGCAATTTGTGAACCGTTATCAAAAATTGAAATCATAACCGCAAAAGCTAAAATAGTTAAAAATGTATATGCAAAAAGTAATGTAATTAAAGCTAATCATTTACCGAATATAATTTGACCGCGAGTTTGTGGCTTGGACAAAAATACTAAGAAAGTTCCATCTTCTACTTCATCACGAAATAGTGTGGCTGCTTTAAAACCGGAAAAAACAGAGACAAAAATTCCTAAAGTTGAAGTAATGCCACCTATCAAGGCCACACTTACAATCCCGTATTCTGTCGCTGCTGAAGCTTTAGATGTATCAATAAAATTAAATGGTAAGTAACCACCCAAAAAACTAGCAATAAAAATTGAAACAGCCAATATAATTCATGTCGAGCGTGATTTTAAATATTTAATTAAAGCATATTTATAAACTGGAAGCATTATGGCTCTCCTTATGTTTGGTTTGATCATCTTGTTTATCAATCATTTGGTAACCACGTTTTTCTGATACAGCTTGTTCAATTAAATTATCGTAAATTGATTGTAAATCATTAGAGCGAAAAGATAAAATGGAAATATCAACAGAAGTGAGAAATTTTAACAAATTATTAATTCTTCTTCTCGTTAAATTAGGTAAGAAAATTTCTGTTTCAATATCACCGTGAACTTTGTATTTAGCTTGGCGTAACAAATGTGCTAAATCCCGATTATTGGTTGATTTAATAAAGACATCAGAAACGGTTTTATTGAAAAGAGCAATTGAACCTGTATAAATAATTTCCCCATAATAAATAAAAGTCACTTCATTAACAATTCTTTCCAATTCCGCTAAAATATGCGATGATATTAAAATTGTTTTGCCTTCATTCCGTAAACTAATTAGTTGATCAAATAACTCTTTTCTTGCTGAAGGATCTAAATTAGCCGCCGGCTCGTCTAAAATTAAAATTTTAGGATTAGTTAAAAGTGATTGAGCTAATAAAATCTTTTTTTGCATCCCCGAAGAAAATTCAATCGGTTTACGATGACTATGTTTAAGCATCATTAAATAACGCAAAATATCTTTTGCTCGTTGGCGAGCAACCTTAGCTTTTAAACCTGACATTTCACCCATCGCAATTAAATATTCAATTGTGTTTAAGTGCTTGGGAAACGAAGCGCGTTCTGGTATATAACCAATAAGTTGATTGGCTTTAATTGTTCCGGCTTTATTCCCATTAATTAAAACATCACCTTTAGTAGGAATATAAGCGCCAATCATCGCTTTAATGGCTGTAGTTTTACCCGAGCCATTGGGACCAATAAAACCATGAATCACACCATGGCCCACAGTGAACGAAACATCCTTAGTAGCAACAAATTTTTTAAATTTTTTCGTATATTTACGTAATTCAATTGCCGGTTGGTCAGGATTTACTTCGCTACCAATATTTGTTGATAGATTGGAAATTTGGCTTAAAGATGTAAGTTTTTGTGTTTTAGTAGATTTTAATTGCATTTTATTTTATAAACTCCTCATGGTTCATGTATGGTCTTAAAACTTGAGGAATTGTCACACTTCCATCAGCATTTTGATAATTTTCCAAAATAGCTGCAATTGTTCGATCAATAGCTAGCGCTGAACCATTTAGCGTATAAGCATATTGATTTTTACCAGTTTGATCTTTGTATCTAATGTTAGCTCTTCGACCTTGAAAGTCGCCAAAGGAAGAAATAGAAGACACTTCACGATAACGCTTTTCTGAGGGAATTCAAACTTCTAAGTCCATAGTGTGTTCGGCGGCAAAACCTAAATCAGCACTACAAAGTTGTACTTCTTGATAAGGTAATTTTAAAAGTTCTAAAATTTGTTTGGCTTCCTTTAACATGTTTCTATAAGCATGAGTTAATTGTTCTTTGGTAACAATTTGAACTAATTCCACTTTATTAAATTGATGAGCCCGAATTAAACCTTTAGTGTCCTTGCCTCCAGAACCAGCTTCTGCTCGAAAACATGGTGTATAAGCGGTTAATTTAAGTGGTGCTGTCAAATCAATTAATTCGTTAGCATAAAAATTAGTCAAAGGCACTTCTGCAGTCGGAATTAACCAACTTTTCTTATCTTTAATGGCAAATAAATCAGCGGCAAATTTGGGTAGCTGACCAGTTCCTTGCATGATATTCGTTTTAACCATTAACGGTGGTAAAATTTCTTGATAACCACTAGCAATATGAAGATCTAACATCATGGCACTTAAAGCCCTTACTAATCTTGCACCTTGGTTTTTATAAGCTCAAAAGCGTGATCCAGCAAGTTTGACAGCGCGCTGAAAATCAACGATATCTAAATTCACGGCTAATTCATAGTGAGGTAAAACACCTCTTACTTGAGCACGTCCTAAGTTGGCATGCTCAGCAATAACTTGGTTATCAGCTTCACCTTTTCCATATGGCGTTTGGTCACTAGGTAAATTAGGAATTTCTAACATAAGATTAGTTAAGGTTTGATTAAGTTCATTGACCACTTGAGTTAAATTTTCCATTGTCGCTTTTAATTCCTGAACTTGCGAGCAAATCGTTGCAGAATCTTGACCTTTTCGTTTAAGCAAACCAATTTCTTTTGATAATTTGTTTCTTTGAGCCGCTAAAGATTGTAATTGATTCATTTTTAACGAACGCTCATGACCCAAAGTTAAAACTTGATCAATTACTTGCAAATCAAAATTGCGTTGTTGCAACTTTTCTTTGACAAATTGAGCATTAGCCATAATCATTTTAAGGTTTAACATATACTTAATTATACAAAATTACTAAGTTAGAACTTATGAGAACTTCTTAAAATTAAACACTAAAATGTAAGAGTAAAATGATATTAGAACATAAAAAAAACTACTAATGTAGTTTTGATCTTATAGATGTAAGATATGGTGCGCCCAGAAGGAGTCGAACCCTCAACCTCTTGGGCCGTAACCAAGCACTCTATCCAATTGAGCTATGGGCGCATATTTGGAGGCACCAACCGGATTCGAACCGGCAATCAGGGTGTTGCAGACCCCTGCCTTAGCCATTTGGCCATGGTGCCAATTTAATGTTTCATAACTATTATACAAGGTATAATTAATTTATGACATTTTTTTTACTCATTTCTATTGCACTTTTAGTCATGATTTTTTTTCAATTTTTTATGATTGGAAAGTATTTAACAGTCGCTCAAAATATGTTTGTTAATAATGCTTTTATTGCCTGAGCCTTAGGTGCTTTAATTTATTTTGGAATTTTATTTTTAATTTTTATCCCTTTAATTTGATTTCATTTAAACATTTATTACTTTTTAGCAATTTTTTTTACTAAGGAATTTATTACAATTTGAATTTTAATTACTCGACGAAAAATTTATTGTCAAAGTATCCCCTGAAAAGAATTAATGTGAATTATTGGTGTTAGTCTCGCTTTGCCTTTTATTTTTAATTATGGGATTAATCACTATACGCATCCTGTTGATCAAGTTAAGACTGAACCATTTCAGATTTGATTTATCTTTCAAAATCTTCTTCATGAGTTATTTAAAATTAAAAGTGATTTAATGCGAAATTGAACTTTGGCTATTTTAGCTAGTAGCATTATTTTCGCTATTGTGACAGGGATCATAGTTGAATTAACTAATCGCAAAAAGTGAACTTGATTACTAATTAGTTTAATAGTCACCTTAAGTATGTTAATTTTAGTCGGTTATCAACGCAAACTTGTTGACTCAATTGAATTTTACTTTTTACTTTTAACTTTGATAATTGCCATTAAGATGATCACCTTTATGCGTCGAAGATATGGATTTACTTTTGGTCTAATTATTTTAGACACTTATGCTTTTAATACTAAGACCTTTTTAGTGATGGTCGGTTTAGTGTTAATTACCTTAATGATTTACACCTACTTAGAAAAACCCAAAATTCCCATGTTTTGAATCCAACTTGTCACCCCTTTACTTATTGCTAGTTCACTTTGGTATTACAACCTTTCCCAAATTTGAATTTTAGTACCAATGATCATTAGTTTAGGTTTATATTTTTTAACGTTTACGATTACCAATGCTCCAATTTGAAAACATATTAATCAAGTTATCATTAAACTCAAAATGATTTTACCCATATTAATCATTTTAAGTATTTTTGCTATAGCCACTTTTTATATTTTAACCAAACACATTAATTTCAAAGATCTTGATTTAATTCAAAACGCACTATTCACCCTTCCTTGGCAAAATGCGATTTATAGCTATGTACAATTAAGTATTTATAGTTTGATTGCGAGTTTTTTACTAGTTTTTACAAGTATTATCATTTTTAAACAAAAACGGATTATTAAACTTAAAATCATTTTCGTTATGGTTTTTTTAATGATTGTAATTGTCTATAATCCATTAACTAATGGTTTATTTGTAGCTCTTGACTTAGAAAAACAATTTACTCTCTTTAAAATTACCTTTAGCGCTCCATTGATCATGACTCTTTTTGTAACCTTAGGCAAAAAATCAAAGCCTAAGACTTACTAGTGTATTGACCTTGCAAAATTTTGGCCACTCCATGAGGTTGGTAATGAGGACCAATATAATCAGCTAAGGCATGCAATTTACGAGAGGCATTGCCCATGGCGATTAAACGGCCAACATGATCAATGACCGTAGAATCATTCATAGTATCACCAATATGGGCAGTTTGGGAGGGATCAACTTGAAAAATATTAAGTGCCAGTCATTCGTTAGCTATTCCTTTTGTCGCATTTTTGTGAGTTACTTCTAAAGTTCAACCATGACTAGAACTAACAATAGCAAGATCGGCAACTGTTTCGTTTAATTTAAGTGCCAATTTAGCTAGTTTCCGTGGACTATAACCTCAAACGACAAATTTATGATAACACTTAGCTTGATCAAAAACTTGATAGCGACGGTGTAACTTCAAGCCAAACCGTGCCGAAAGATAGCGTTTGATTCATGTATTAGCTCCGTAAGCATCACGTTCATCTTCAACTTTAATGACTAATTTATATTTTTGAAAAAAATTTTTTAGTGCTTGGCATTGTTCAAGAGTGAGCATTTGCTCATATAAAATCTTGCCTTCTTGATCAACAATCATTGACCCACCACCAGCAACGGCATAATCTACACCTGATAATTTTAAAAACGGTTCAAGATTTTTATAAATTCGACCTGTTGAAATTGCAACATATTTAGTTTTTTGTACTTCTTTAATTTGATCAAGATTTGCTTGAGAAATAGTATATCTACCATTTACTTTTTGATCTAATAGTGTTCCGTCTAAATCAATAAAGAAAGCTTTAATGTCTTTGTTTAGATTACTCATAATTAAATTATAAAAGATAATTCAAAAAAATTACTTTAATCAAAAATAAAGCAATGAAATTTATTTTAAATTTTAATAAAAAAATAGAACCTTAGCCCTACTTATTATTTGTTCTATTATTTCCTGACTTTTTACCAGTAGTTGATGGTTTGTTTTCAGGATATTTAGGTTTATTTTTATTTGATTTATTCATTTTATTTATCTCCTTTCTTAAATCTTTTTTGTTTAATGCTTTTTATCATCCGCAAATTTTCTACTCTTCTAATTACGTTCAACAAATATATTTATTTTAGAACTATAATAATTTATTTTTTTCAATTATTACCTTTC
>JAOWAZ010050002.1:0-13745 GCA_028565935.1 Goniobranchus fidelis
CCCAAAATCCCAAAATATAACATTCCTGTGCTGACTTATGGAGGGAGCATTACCTAGCATGATTCATACATTGTTTAATGACATTTTATGCCTCTAGAGTGAACGCCGCAACAAAAACTTACACAGCACTCTGTTACGACTTGACAGAAGATCAACTTGACGCTTGAGACGCTTCATCTTTTCATAATGACTGACACCTGAATCTCTGAAGGAGTCTCGCTCTTGTTTTAGTGAATCAATCTCCTTTTTCATTTCCTAATATGTTTTAAAATAGAAGAAAGCAGAACATGAGTAACAAATAGACCTACTGTCACAGTAGAGATCATGGTTTCTTTCAAATAGTAGAATGATTACATGTATCTGGAATGATAATGTTTATTACTATTTTATTCATAATAACTAAATCAAGTAGGAAAAAAGGAAATCCTGAACTTTAACTCTCATTATCCAAAAAACTTTGCTTCTTGCATTCAATGGCTTAGGTATCATGTGAACCATAATACATGATTATTAGGTAAATAATTAATTCATCTGAATAAACACAAAATAATAGAAGGAATTGAAAGTCCACATCAAGAAATACTGATTCTATATGAGCGATACAAAACCAAATGGAGAGTTCAAAGAAAGCAAAACACAGGACATTTCTTCATGGATATCAGATTGGCAAAAGTGATATCTGACAAAACAGGAGATGGGGAGGAAGATTTTTAAAAAGGAAGATTTCAGAATTTTCTTACCTCAACTTCCTGAGAATTTCCTGAAGAGGAAGATGATTTCATTCGCTCCACCTGTTCTGACAAGCGCTGTGCCTTTTTATGTTCCATAGTCAACTTGGAATTGAGATCAGAACATCTTTGTTCCCATTTTCTAAGAATCTATATCAAAGAACATTGTAAGGAAAGAAATCATTTTACATCTAACAATTAAATCTGAAAAGTTAAATGCACTGCATAATGACAATTGTAGGCCTATTCAAATTGGAACTATTCATGAGAAACATTCCATACAAGTTGTAACAAAATTTCACTTAAAGAACACTATGAAAGAGACCATTTTTAATGATTTTTCAGAACATGATTTGTCTACAACTTTAAAATTATTTGACAATGCATTGGTCTGTCTTGAAAAATTTGAAGAGAGTTCATTAAAAGTCAAATAAATTAAAGTGCAATTTTCCAAAACTCATCATCCCAAATTCAAAATGTCATGGACTTTTTTCATAAAAGTCAGCTGCTATTGACATAGAGATGAATTTGAAAATGTATTTGAGATTTTGAAGCCCATACTGTTGAATTTTTCTTGAGCTTGAATTTTTTTTCAAACAGCTAATAACAAGAATGAACTTTTCGTCATAACTGCACTTCAGAATCCTGGAAGAAACACTTTTCAATTAAATAAAGAACTAAACAAAATCAGGAAATCATCACGAGGCAACTTTATAATCTCGCTTTACCTCCTTGTGCTTCTCATTGTCATCACCAGAATTCGACTTTTCTTGCAACTGTGACTTCAGAGACTGCCGATCTTTCTGCATTTAAATTTACGTAATGAGAGTATGTAAACAAATGAAATTTACTTTAAGAAAATCTGTTCAGTACTTCATTTATCCTATTGAGCAATTGTTTGTAATGATAAGAAAACTACTTATGTTTTACTGCAAAAGACGAAACAACAAAATTAAAGATGTTTGAACATGAAATTTTTTCATTTCAAAAGAATCTCTGTGGTAGGTCTTCAGATTGTTGAAAATTACTTTAATTTATATCCTTAAAGTTTAAACAAGATTTCTAGTTTTGTTTGTATTAATGCATTATGTATATTTTATATTGCATTTGAGACCATGGCGTTAGACCGCTTACAAGACAAATACTAATAGAAACTACACATTTTTGTGGCCTCTTCTTCCTTATTGAAAACCACAACAACAACAAAAACATTCTTATTTGGATGATAAACAAAACTTCATTAGTGAAGACAATATACAGGAAACCATCACAAACCTCCAATTTTTCACAGGCTTCTAAAGCCTCTGCCAAACTGTGCTTTAATTCTTCTTCAGTTGTTTTCAGTTTGCCATTCATCTCTGAGTTGTCTCTCTCAAGATCATTCACTCTTTTCAGGGCTGCTTCTCTCTCTGAGGTAGCACTTTCAAGTTCACTTTTCAAAGACTTTATTTGATCTGTTAAAGTTTGATATTCACATGCTGTATCCTTCAACTTTTGCTCGATTTCAGAGCTTGCTTTCTTAAGCTCAGTCAATTTTTCTTCATTTGTTTCTTTCTCTATCAATGACATTTTCTGCTGATCCTTCAGTGAATTTATGGTTTCAGACAAACTCCTGTGCTGAGCTTCACTTTGTGATAACTTTTCTGTAAGATCTGACTTGTCTTTTTCCAGTTGACTGACATTTTCTAATGCATTTTCTTTCGCTGCTTCAGATGTGTGTAACTGAGTCTTCAGCATATCTATTTCATCTGTTAAACAGTTCATCTTATCCACTTTTTTGTTAATATCTTCCTGTAATTCAGTAACACTTGATGCCATCTTTTCATTTTCCATCAATGTTAACTCCAATTTTAAGGCTCTATCCCTACTGGATGATTCCAGTTCTTTCATTTCCTCAGATTGTTTATTCAGATGTTGCTTTAGTGAATCTCTTTCTCCAGTAATGGAAAGCAGTTCTTCTTCTTTGATGTTGAGACTGTGTAAAAGATTCTCCTTCTCTTTTGTAGTCTTAATCATCTCTTCATTGGTTGTCGTCATGAGAGCTTCCATCTCAATTGTCTTTGCCACATGTTCAATGACTTCATTCTTTTGTGAGACAAGATCCTTTTCTTGTTCCTTCAAGTGAATTTTCGCTTCTCTTAACTCATTCTCCTTTGCCTCTATCTGTTGTATAAGTTGGGTTGCATCTGTCTCAAGTTTTGAAATCCTTTCCAAATTTTCATCTAAACTTTTTGATTTAAGTGCCACTTCTTCTTTAGCAAAGGTCAAGTCTTTTTTCAAAGAATCCTCTCTCTTGCAGATAGTTTCTAATTCACTTTGGATTGCTTTATTGTGCTCAGTGAGACCTCCGACTTGCTCTTTGGCCTGTTCCAAAAAAAGCTCCAACTTTTTAATCTCAATGTCCTTGCTTTCATTTGCTCTACTGTAATCATCACGACTCGCTGTCATTTCAGATTTCAGGAGAATGAGTTCATTGCTCAAGTCCTTCACTTCTTTTTCAGCACTGCTCAGGTTTAATGCAACTGACTCTTTGGCTTTTTCCATCATCTTTATGTCCAAATTCAAGGATTCTATCACATCTTCTAATGTCCCTAAATTTGATTTTGATTCTTTCAGTTCATTTTGAAGGCTTGATAACGTGCTTGACAGCTCTTCTATGCATTGAGATTTTTTTTCAATTTGATTTGAGAGGGCTTCTATTTCAACATTTTTGCTTTCAATTATATTTGTCTTATCAACAATCTTTTTATCTTTTTTACCAAGACTTTCATTTAACAGTTCAACAGCATTTTGCAAATGTTTCAATTTCCCATGAACTTCTTTCGTATCCTTGGTAAATTCCTCTATAGTTTTCTCCAATTTCATGCTCTTTTCAGTAGTCTGACTTAATGCGTCTTCTAACTGCTGCTTTTCCAGCAAAAGTTCTTTCCTTCTCAATTCTGAATCAGTGTCTGTTTGATCCTTTTCATTTCTCAGCTCTGAAATCTCTTTTTCCTTTACATGAAGCTGCTGCTTGAAACTTTCTATCTCTGACTGCAGGGTTTCAATCACATTAAGGTTACTATTTCGTTCCATTAACTTCTTTTCAAGAGTTTCATTTTCTGCAGTGAGCTTTCTAGCTTTTTGTAGAGCTTCAAACCTCTGAGTTGACATCGTCTCAAAAGATTCACGGGTGCTCTCCACTTCAGCATTCATGTCAGACATTTTTATATTCAAAGAATGAATTTGTGAGTTGAGTGAGTCTTCCTTTTGTTTCCATTCTTGGCGGGCAGTTTTCAAATTTTCATTTTCATGGATTGCACTATCCAGTTCTTCCCTTAATGTGACCAATAGATTTGCCTTTTCCTGAGCATCGCTTCTGACATCTGTATGCAATTTCATCAACTCTTCACACTGTTCCTCAACCCTTTGTTTCTCCAGGCTCATCTCAGAACATTTAGCATTGGTTTTACTTAGGGACAGATTCAAGTCATCATAAAGAGTTTTCAAATCCATATGTTCTTTAGACTCTTTGTCCAGTTCTTTCTTAGTCGCCAATAATTCTGCTTGAAGTTTATCAGATTCACTCAACGAATCCTCACCTGCCATTGCCTTTTCCTCTTCCAAGTTTTTCACAATAGCATCTAAAGAAGCTTTTTCCGTTTCAAGCAGCTGGTAGGACTGTTGTGCTGTGTTTAATGCCTGTTGGTGATATTTGAGTTCTTTCTCTTTGTCTTCAATTTGAAGTGTGAGATTTCTGATGACTTCTTCTTTGTTGCTCAAACCTTCCATCAGGTCTGTGATTTTGTTTTCATAGCTTGAGTTCTGACCTTGCACAGAAGCTTTGAGCTTGTCACATTCATCTGTAATGTCTTTGTTTGTTTTTTTTAGCTCTGTGGTGGTGCTTTCCAACTCAGAAATTCTTAACTTAATTTCATCCCTCTCATTCATTACCTGAGAGAGGTTGGCCTTTAATCCCTCAACCCCTTGAAGAAATTGGGAACGTTCCTCATTGACTCTTGTGAGCTCTTTCTGTAAATCTTCAAACTGGGATGGTGTTATGCTCTCGTTTTCTTTTAAATCAGCAATCTGTTTACCTGTTGAAGACAACTCATCTCGTAAGCATTGAAGCTGAATGGTAAGCTCATTCAATTCGACATCCTTTTGACCGATCTCATCTTCTTTTGCTGCTAGTAATTCTTTTATTCGTTTTAACTCCTCATTTTCATTTTGTTCAGATTTGTTGAGACTTTGTTCCATTTCTTCAAATTTGGTTTCCATTGCTTTTATGCAATTTTCTGACAACGACAACGACTCAGATTTTCGACAAAGCTCTTCTTCAGTCTGTTTCAAAATGTGCTTCAGAGAAACAAACTCTGTTTGCAGGCCTTCAAACTCTTCTGACTTCTCAAGGAGTGACTTTTCTTGTGCCAATAAAGTTCCCTCCATCTTTGATAATTTCATGGCTTGGTTTTCAAGCAATGTGTTTTTTTCACATACCACTTGATCGATCTCTGTCTTAGTGTTTTCTATTTCAAAACAATTTTTCTCCAATGATAACATGTTCGATGTTTTCAAGTCAATCTCAGTCTGCAAATCAGTAACAGTCGATTCCAACTTGAGAATTAGTTCTTTTGTATCCTGCAGCTCTGAAGACTGACTTTCAATGACAATGTCTTTATTTAGAAGTGATTGCCTTAGTTCCTCTGCCTCAGTTTTTAAGGCATCAAATCCCAACATTTCATTTTGATTTTCTTGACTTGAAATCTTTTCTTCGAGTTCATCTATTTCAGACAGTTTTGTATCTAGTTGCTTCTTGAGAGAAGCACATTCATTTGCCAACTCAGATAAATCACTCTCTTTCTGCTGTAGATCAGTGCGCAGAGATGAGATGATGAGCTGAGACTCATAACCACTTTTCTCAAGTACAGTGACTCTATTTGTCAAATCCTGTACATTGCTTTCTTCTCTCTCCAAAGCAGATTTTGTATCAGATATTTCCTTTAATTTGCCATCCACCTCTCCATGAGCCAGGGAGAGCTCCTCTTGTAACTTACTCAACTGTTCTGCATTGGAATTGATGACCCCTGACATGGATGACTTCTCTTCCTCTCTGGCTTGTATGTCTTGAGTCAACTCAGCACACCTTTGGTTCATCTTTTCAACCAATGCCTCAGATTCAAGACTTTGTCTGGTCTTCTCAGCAAGATCCGCCTCCACTTCCTCACATCTTGTCTTGGAAGCTCTCAATTCAGATTCAGCTGCTTCAAGATCTGACTTCATTGATGACAAAGTGCAATTTATTTCTGTAACTTGATGCTCAAAAGACTCTGCTTCTGCCTTAAGAACGGACAAAGCATTGTCTTTTCCCTCAATACTTTGCCTTACCACTTCTAGCTCCTTCTCAAGCTCAAGATTCTTCTGTGATAGGTCTTCCAACTGCCCATCCAGTTTTTCTCCAGCAGAATTAATTTTTACATGCAAGTCTTCAACCTTGGCTTTCAAATCTGCATTTTCATTCACAACACGAAGTGACTCTTCCTTCAGTTCAGCGCAATTGGTCTCCAAAGTAATTATCAAAGATGTCTTGGAAGCAACTTCCTCTTGAGTTCTATGCAAAGAAGATGATGAATCAGAGAGACAATCTTTCATTTGCTCAAGAGCCTTTTTAGTATCACTGTGTTGCTGTATTTCATTCTCTAAAGATGTTTTACAATCAGATGCTTCTTTCAAGGCATTTCCTAGCTGATGCTCAAATTCATTCAGTCTCTCTGTTTCATTTGAAGCAATCTCACTGAGTTTATCTCCTTGTTCTTTCAGCCTTTCAGAATAGTCACTAATAAGGTTTTCTTTTTCTGAAATACTTGCTTTCATTTCTTCATATTTCTTTTCAATGTCCTCAAGCAACGAAGTTTTACTTTCATTTTCTGATTTCAGCTCCGTTATATTGTCTCTTAAAATTTCTATTTCTTTGATGGAATTATTTTTCTCAGCCATCACAGAAGTGAGCATCTCAGTCTTATTGTAAAGTTCTTGGGACAGTCTGTCACATTTACTTTCCATCTCCTGTAACTCAGACTTCTTGGCTTCAAGATCTGGCTTCACTGCTAACAATGCTGTTTTCAAATCAGAGATTTCTTTTTCAAAGTTTTCTTTTTCTTGTGTAATGGCCTTTACACTGGCTTCTGCCAACTCCATTTTTCCTCTCACCTCAACAAGTTGCTCCTCGAGGAACATTTTAGATGACGTTAATTCTTCAACCTTCACTCTCCAAGCTTCTTGTGAAGAATCATTTCCAGACTGTAATTCTTCAAGTTTAGCTTTCATATCCATTAATTCTCCCTCCATAACTGATTTCACCTCAAGGTGATGGTCACATTTTTGTTGAAGCTCCTGAATGCAAGAAACCTTAATATTTATATCCTCTTCAGCAGATTTCAATGAGTTATCCGTTGCAGAAAGACAATCCTTAACCTCCTCCAAATCTTTTTTGGTTACATTATGCAGATCCTCTTCTTTTCCAAGTGCTTCCTTAACTTTTGCTGATTCCTGCATGGCAGAGTTGAGTCTTTGTTCAAGATCATGATTCTTATCTTCAAAATCTTTCTTTATATTCAGTAGTTGATCATTCTTTTTGTCAACTTCTTTTACAAGCGTTTCTGTCTCCATGGCTTGCTTTGTCAGGTTCTGTTCAAGCTCAGAGTATTTGGTGTTAAATTCTTGTACAAGCTCGTCTTTCGCTCCAAGCTCTGATTTTTTTGACTCAATCACACTCTCCAACTTAACAATGTTTTCCTGTAGGGCAGCTATTTGGAATGAAAGTTCAACTGTGTCTGACTCTTTTTTAGTAAGTTCTTGTTGCAACTTAATCACCTCAGAGTCTTTGCCCTCTAGGTCAGATTTTAATGATAGCATAGTAGATTCCATACCCTGATTCTTAATCTCTGATTTTTCTATTTCCTTTTTAAGGCTTTCTACCACAACTTGACTATCCACAGACTTTGCTCTCATTTCAGCAATCTCTTTCTCCAGTTGCTGATTTTCATTAATCATTGCCTGAATTTTACCTTGCCATTCTTCTTCCTTGCTCCCAATAGAGGATTGCAAGCTCTCTGTTTTGGATGTAAGATCCTTCAAATCTTTTTCTTTCCCTGTAAGTTCAGCAGTCTGATCCTGACATATCTTTTCCAAATCACAAATGCGAGAGGCTTGCTGGCAAATTTCAGTCTCTTTCAATTTCTGGACATTCTCTAGATCTGTTATCATATGTTTCAGTTTATCTTGCTCCTTTATAGAAAAGTTATAGCTTTCTTTCTCTTTCTCTAAGGCTGAATTTGCTGCAGACACCTCATTCTGTAAATTTCCAATCTCCTCTTTAAATTCTTTAACTTTGGCTGCGTAACTAATTTCAATTTGTTTTATCTTCTCAGATTTTTCTTTCTCTGATTTTGTGATGGCCAAAAGGTCATCTGCCTTTTTATCCAGCTCCTTTTGCAGGCCCTCATATTTCTTTGTCCATTCATCAAGTGCTTTTACTTTTGAGTCTAGATCTGTGTTCAGCACTTGCACCTGATAGCTACTTTCTGACAATTGGTCTTGGGCTATCCTTCTTTCAATAGTCAAGGCCTCAAACTCAATACTTTTCTTCTCTAGGTTATTAAGATGTTTTTCGCACTCTTTTTGGGTCTGAAGTAGATCACTTTCTTTGGCATCCAGATTGCCTTTGATAGATGAGCAGCGAGACTCTAACTCCTGGTTCTTGAATTTCATGCCCTCAATTTCTTTCCTCAGGCTTGTCGACAAATCTTCTGCTTTTTTCAAGGATTCTTTTAACTCCAAACTTTCCCTCTCCAAATCAGTGATATTTTGAGACAATCTCTTGATGTTTGCATCTTGGCTGTGAATGAGATTATCCTTGTTGCCCTGAAGATAACAAAGCAATAATTCACAAAATTAGTGCATTTTCAAACATGAACATTTTTTTTAGATCATGCTTAGTTTCTCATTTTATATTTTCTGGTGCATCTTCCTTTTTTAAAAATTTACGATGGATAATGACAAAATCAGGGTTGACAACATTGGGTTTTTTTTTATTGAAGCAAAGGAAATTGTTTGTGAGAATTTTCTGACCTTAAATAAGATTGTTTTTCCAGAAAATTCAAGGATTCAATCAGGCTTTGGTCCCTTTTTTTAAATACTTCTATTAGGATTGCTCAGCGTTTTTGAAAATACAAGATATTTAAATGTATTTGCATTATCCAACTCCAAACTATTAGGGTCCTTCGACAAATAGAATCTTTAGTTTGAAAATCCCTTCCACCAGCTGTAAGATTGCAGAGAGCAATTTTAATGTCTGCATCTTCAAAGAACATCTGAACATATGATGTTAAGAAATATGTTTTAAAATCAGAGGATCAATATCAAAAAATGTAGAATAGCATCAAAAGCATAGCATAAACATCTCCCACAATTTACCTTTTCAGACTCAGCATTGGTAAGTTTCTTCTGTACCTCAGCCATACTTGTATCACTTTGCCTTTTCATTTCCTCCATTGCCAAGATTCTCTTGTTCATTTCTTGGTTGTCTGATTCAAACCTGGCCCTTTCATGCTCCAATTTCTCCATCAAGCCTTTCATTCGATTGCAATCTGTTTGAAGCTAATGATAAATATTTACAGTGTCAAACTTGTAACTACCTTGATACAGTCATTATAACATAAAACACTGAAGTCAAAATTAATCATAAGGAAGAACACATTTCAAGCCATCTTGTAATATTGCTGCTCTTTCTTGCTACAAACTTCAAGATGAAAATGCCAACATATTATGTTAATCGAATGAGGTTTTCACATCAGAGAAGGCAGGAAAAGGTACATTAAGAGGAGAGGAAAAGCTCAATGCAATGAATGTAGTTTCGAAAGAATGCTAATAAATTCAAATGGACACATTCAAAGCTTTTTTTTTCTTACATATGTCATCACAGAATTCTACCCTTCCAACTCAATTTTCATAGAAAACATTACAGAAACTAAACAAAAAAAAGCATACATTATAACTATGACATATATACAAATCCTTTAATCTCTGATTCACAAGCTATGCTTGAATGAGATTTCTGATTTTAAAGTCTCATTTACATGAATATGTTCTAAAAAGATTTGCATAACATCACCTACATTTTCTTTTGTATATTTATATGTGTTGTCTATAAAATTTTCATTTTCATTGATTTAAATCATTATAATTAGGTGTTTAGGATTTTGTAACTTCCTCTCTCTTCCTGTTTATTCCTCTCACCTTGGGGCATACTTTTACTTATAAATTTGCTGAATAAAATACTACATGTCAATTTTATCATTTGCAATAAGGTATCATACATTTCATAACACACATATCTGTCCAAGTAGATACCATGGACATTTAACATCATTTAATTGATTTGTGAATTATGCCTAGTACATCCCACAGGCATGATCTCAGGGCTTTTACGTTATCAGTTTCTCCTTATCATAACACTTGTTCCCTGTTCCTTCAGTTTAGAAAGGTTTAAAATATCTGGACTACATATAATACATAGAGAGTGAGAGTTTTCACATTTTATTATAAAACTGGATGGCTTAGTTTAAAAAAAACAACAGGATTTTGTTGGATTCTACATCTCGAAAAATGTTAAATTTCTCCTATTGTACCTTCATCATTATCATCATGGATATTTATTTTTGTTACTGATGTTGTTGGTATTAGCATTATTATTAGTGTTATTGATGTGTTTCTTGATGTTGGAGGTATCATCATCATCATTTTTATTCTTGAAACTGATTTTTGCTTTTTGGTATTCTTATCATTCTAATTCTTATTCTTCTTATTTTTTATGTTTTATTGATGTTACTATTAATATTAGTGGTCTTTGTACCATTATTGTCACTATTATGACTTTTACTTTTGTTTTATTACTATATGAGATTTTGTTTCTGCTGATTGTTTTGTTGCACCTGCTAATGTCATTATTGTTGTTATGAATATGAGAAGAGGAAAAAAAAATTTCATTGTAAATGTTATTTATGTTATTGTTATCCATGTGAATGCATTCTGACAAAACGTTTTATTGTCAGTGGCACTACATGAAGGATATAATGGCAAGGGGTTGTTGTTTTTTTAATTATAAAACAGCGAGATTCGAAGTTGTATTCAATTTGAAAGCTGTATGTTTTTCATTTAGGTTGGGAACAATTTTGTATAGCAGTTTATTATCTGCTTTGTTATCCACTTCTCTTGCTTTTTTAATCTTTTTAAAAATTATGAGTTAACGGTTATATGTTTAAATAATGATTTTTCTGATTCAGTTTTTCTTTTCTGAACTTGAAGAGTCTTTTAAGACATGAAAACAATTAAAAAATCAGTAAAAATGACAGACTTTTTTCTATTTACATATATCTTTCTGTATCCTTAAATACATAATACATACCAATATGTAAAGGGATCCATACTAAGCAAAGTCTACAGTTGTTCTTTAATTGGTCTATATTTTTGAAAGTCGTTTGGATTCCCTTATTGATGGCTCTCACAGGTTTTAGCATACTCTGTAAGGCTGATTAGAAATCAGTAAAGATAACACAGTTTTTCTCTCAAGTTCAGCACTGATATTGATTTCATAGCAAGTTTTATATTTTCTCTCAAACAAATGATGGGGAAAACTTGAACTAGACGTCGACAAATTGTCTCATTTTACGCTTACCGCATTGATTTCTTGTTGAGTTTTCAGTTTTGTATCCTGTAAGGCCTTCTCTGCATTTTTTGCCATTTCCATAGTCTGTGCCATGTCCTGCTTCATTTCTTTCTCTTTCTCCTTCAACTTTGTCTCCAGGTGAAGCCTTGCTGCCTCAGAATTGTGTCTCAAACAATCTCCATCCTGAATGAGCTTCTTATTTTTGGTCTCCAACTCACTGACCTGTTGCAATTTAAAACAAACAAATCAATGTCATCTTGAATTGATAAAAAGGATATTTTCTATGCAACATAAAAATAATTACCTGATAAATGTGTAAAATTGCTTTCTAAACACAATTTCACAATTCAAGCGGAGTTAAAAACAAAAAAACATTTTCAAACTCACATAAGATTGCAGTGATTTTAATTCCTGTTGTGCCTTACGAAGCTCCTCTGCATCTGGAGGCATGTGAAAACTTCTGGAAGTATCACCTGAATGGTATAAAAGGAGGGAATTAACATGAGAAAACATTTTACTTCAAATTTCTAACTATTGAAGCAGAACGTTAGAGCTTGGTGAGAGGGAAAGGAAGAAGGAGGAAATAAAATTGTAATATTATATGATAAGTGCTATAAACAAATGATTTGCTCAAGTCTGCATACTAAAGGTAAAAAAGGAAAATAATCAAACAAACTCATTACATTGAGGTGTTTGCTTAAGTTGTTCCTGGAGGTCAGCAATTTTATTTTCCAAATCCTTGATGTGCTGTGCCTGGCATTCAGAGGACTGTTCATGAGTTACGTCTATCCCCTGCAATTCACATTGATCCACAAAATAAAAAATTATATTTCCCCAAAACAGTCATAAAATAAAGAAATTTTATGCTTTCCAAAAAATTTTAGAGCAAAATTCTTTGAGCAGAATAAACTTGATAAAAGGATACATACAAAAGATTGGAAATGAAAGCAAGATGGCAGAAAGATCAGCAAGTTGGATAGATAGAAGACTAATACAAAGAAATATGACAAAAGCTTTAAACAATGTGAATAGAAGCAGAAATGATAACAACAATAAAAATAGGGAGTAGAAAGAATGTCACAAAGCAAAGAGGGGTAAGAGATTGAATATCATACTTTTATTTTAAAATGCTTTTTTCACAACAATTTTAATTGATTTATGGTTTTCGTTTTAAATATCAACTAGAAATAGAAGTAAAGTAAGCAGTCCCAGGATAATGGCAAATAGTATGCAATGAAAAACTGAATGGATTCCATAGCTAAAAGATATCTACTGGTTTCTTACAATTTTCTTTATAATAAGTTAAAAGCCAAAAAAGATACCTTTCATGAATCTTAATGAATGTCCTTGTAACTGTAATATTCATACTGCATTTAGCATGAGAAGCCAGCAGACTTTGTAACTTTGTTTGAAATTAGACAGGAAATCTTTGCACAAAACTGTCTTTTCATTTCCATGATATATTACACATAAATATGCACAGAATGATTCCTCACCTTTCCAAAATCTTGGCCATTGCCATTACTGCATTTAGCGTGTTTTTGTTCAATTACAGCAAGCTGGTTTTGTTTGATTTGAAGATCCTGTGCTAATTTCTGCCTTTTCTTTTCCAAATCATCACAGGTTTCAGATAAACCCTGGTTTTCTCTTTTCAAATCTGTAATTTCTGATTTTTCTGATTCAGTTTTTCTTTTCTGAACTTGAAGAGCCTTTTAAGACATGAAAACAATTAAAAAATAAAATTGTATGATAAATAAATGTGTCATATATAAGTAAATATACAAAAGATGCTGAAGATGACCTTGAAAGACATCATTACATTCAAAGCTAGTGTGCCACAGTATAATACAGTATGCTATCTGCTATTCTTTTTGGGGTTTTGGGTTGTTGTTTTTTAATGTACAGCAATGTAATTTAAGGTTTGAAAAATGATACAACCAGTGCAGTGGAAAACAAAAAAACAAAACAACAAAAAAAAAAACAACTTAGAAATATCGACACTGCATCATCCATGATACTTTGAGGTTTAATTTCTTTTTAATTGGTTAACCAGCTTAAAAAAAAACTCCAAAATACACCCACTAGCATCAACAACGCTCTATTGCATTTGCAACAAAATCTTATTTTTAAATATTACCAGATAAAAAATTAAAAAGAGGGCTGACAGCCATTGCAATGTATGCCCAATTCTAAATTACTTGAACCTACCATGAATATCTTGTCAGTGGATAGATATTCATCTCTTTTGATAGTGTTAGACAGTTAGACCATTGCTCTACGAGTAAATTATTCAATATTACCATACAAGTATA
>JAOWAZ010051113.1:0-13743 GCA_028565935.1 Goniobranchus fidelis
GGTATTTTAAGGATTTGGAAAATGGATCAAGTTAAAATAACTGAAATAACTGAAAATTACTGAAAAATGACATCCCTGCAGAATGCAAAAAGATATGTTAGTGAAGACAAAGAATTGACCTTTCTGGTGATACTAAATCTTAATTCTTTTTGTACATCATCAATGAAAAAAACTAATAAAAATCGGCAAAAGGCCGAAAATAAACAAAATTCACAAAAAATGAATAAATGCGTTTATATTTTTCGTTTTTGAATGAATTGGTTCAGTGCATGCTCAGTGTCATCCACCACTTCTAGCATTTGATCATCCTCACTTTTAATTTAAATCATCCTCTAAATCATTAATTGGGCTAGAATTATTACAAGATCTAGAAACCAGAGTCAAGTATCTTAAGAATTTGATAGTCATATGTTTTCAAATAATCACTTCTCACTAATGACTAGACCTATTGCGATGCTGTAAGAACAAAGCAAAAGTAGAAGCTCTCGGGTTTCTACTAGTGTCAAAGTCAGATGTCTGTAACTAAACATTTAACTCTTAAAGATCTGTTTCGTATTGTTAGTATATAGTGCAAACAATGGGCTGGACGGAAGAATATGCTCGTAGATGATGCCAGGGAATATGGGAAATTAGAGGTTAATTTTGTCCCCCCTTGAAAAAAATGTGCTTCTAGTGTTCCATTTTCTCAATGAATGTCAAATTTAAAAGTCCAAAAATCTATTGCATTTGGATTACACACACCTTGCAGAGGAATGCTGCCATTCTACTTTTGAGTACCAAAAGAAGGTTCCAGACAAAAGTTGTGGAGGAAACATAATAAATGGGCACAAATGGTTCAATGATTAAGGTGTCGGCTAGGGACTGTCAGGTCCTGGGTTTGATTCCCACCAGTGACAACTTGTGTTTTTTCCTTAAACAAGAAAATTTACCTTAATTGCTTCATTTAACTCAGGTGCTAAATAAGTGCCTAGCAATAGGCTGGTATTGTTGCACAAAATGTTCTACACTTTACTGTATACCCCCAAGAGGGTATGCCTGCTAGAGAGCACTTGTACAGCGCTTCAAGCACATCATGGTTTTTGCAATATGTAAAAGCTCAAATTTTAAATTCAGAATATTAAAAAGTCCATAAAAGAAAAATTAGATTGCGAAAAGGGATGTCTACCTTTCTGACATGATCATAGACGAGCTGGTGAGCAAATCGAGGTACTGGTTCAACATGTTGCATCTTCATCCAATATTGTTGCCCAGTATTTTCATTCTTGTATATGCAAGACCTTTAGAAAGTAAACAAACTCATTATGAAATTCCTGTCTCATATTGCCAAATGATTTTACACTAACATAAGCTTTCTTTCGAAAACTACATATACATGAAGATACAGTTTACCCCACTTCAGTTGAACTCGCTTGAGTTGATCTTCGTATAAGTTGATTTTTTACCTTTGATTTTTTTTCTATGGAACGAGAACCGCTTTAAATAAATAATTACAAATTAAAACGCTTGAGTTGACTTCACATGTTTTGATCGAAATTTTCTGCCCCTGACAATGAAGGCAATACAGCTTTGCTGATCCTCGAAACTTATCAAAATCCTTCAGACAGATGGTAGTTTGAAACAACAGTAAAGGAGGGGTAAATGTAGGACATTACCATTTGTCTTTCTTGATGTTGTACACCCAAAATGAATTCTTCATGTTGTCTCTTTTATCTTTATCTCGACTCAAACCCTGCCAAAAAAAGTATAAAAACAGTTTGAATTTGAGCAAAAAGTAGAAGAAATATAACGAAGATATGTCACAATAGGTAAAAGGGTTGAATTGTCAGAGGAAATAACCAGGCAAAATTGTTATCTTAATTTTTCCTTAATATTGTGAAAATAAATTAGATAATGTTACCATTCTCTATATCATGTGATGGCCATAAAAGCTTTTTATTTAATTCACTTTCATTAACAAAAATGACAATGGAAGAGATGTACAGGATTCTACACCTAGTTTCAATTAAAATTTAATAACCCAAACAAAATAAAAACAAATCACAAAACATACACACACAAAAATATTTTTAAAAATTGACAACAGGGCACTGAATGGAAACAGAGAGAGGTAAAAAGGCAAGAGGAAGACCGCAAAAAAGATGGAAAGATGACATTGTAAATATAGAAGGAGTTCATTAATGAGAAAAGCAGAAAACATTGGAAAACACTGGTGAAGGGCTGCATCCGACAATGGATGGACACAGTCTCAGGTATTAGGTAACAGGGCCCTGACAATAAAAATTGAGAATCATTCGATGAAAAATTAGTGATCTGGGACCTAAATTAGTAATCCTAGTGACTTGGTAAAGTGGAAGGTATCAAATGCATCCTTCCGCTGAATGAAACATCAACATGTCAATAATTTAAACCATGTTATAGATTCATCATGGGTCTCAACTCAGAATTTTGAAAAAGGAGGAACTTTCTGTCTGATCGCAACAAAGACCAGTTTGCGACAGAAGACCAGTTCGCAAGACACCCATTATTATAATATTAGTTTAACCCGAGAGTGCTGGAAAAGAACCAATCAATTTATCAAAGCAAAGTTATCTTGCGAGGAAGCAAGCTGCCAATTCAAAACTATTATTCAATCATGGCAGATAAAGATATAGAGTGATGGTTATTCCAATAATGATACATAGTAATCATTATCTTTGTCACTTTGGCTATCATAAACAAATGCAAGCAATTATTAACTTTGAACCTCATTCATATGGAGTGTAAATTTTACGTAAGAATATTAGGCCTTAACATCAGAGAAATAAGCTGTTCTTGCCTTTTAGTTTTTTAATTTTTAATCCTGAATGCATATCACTAAAAAACAAACAAACCAGCAAACCAAAAAAAACCAACAACAAAAAAACAACATTGCATGTAAAAATATAATTCCATGGGAAGCAACTTGTGACTAATGATACCTAATTTTATTGATTATGCCCCTTTATGCGGCAGATATTGCCGTGCCACAGCATTTCCATTGGAATGTAATACAGTAGTATTAATATATACTTCTCTCTCTCTATCTCTCTCTCTCTCTCTCTCTCTCTGCCTCCCTATCTCTACCTCGTACCTCTCTTTCTCCCTCCCTATCTGTCCCTCACTACCCCCCTTCCTCTCTCTCTCTCTCTCTCAACTACACACCCGAGCGGAATACATGATCCAGGAATGATCATAAATATATCGGCTTTTATAACGCTGACTGGTACACGTGAAAGATATGGAAAGTGCTGGTTAATGCACTATACGCAGCCTTGAATTTATCCACTGACGACAGTAGGCCTATTTTAGCATCCCGTAAGTATTGTACTTGTACTTGTGTGGTGTCAAATCCCCGCCCCCTCTCCCTCTCTCTCTCTTACTGCCTGTATGTTTGTTTTTCTGTTCCTCTGCCCGTCAGTCTGTGCCTCCCACGCTCTCTCCCTCTCTCTCTCCCTTACTGCCTGTCTGTTTTTCTGTTCCTCTGCCCGTCAGTCTGTGCCTTCCACGCACTCTCTCTCTCTCTCTCACTCTGTCTCCCCACACACACATACACACTCGCTCGCTCGGACAAAAGCACATGACATGCACACACATTGTCGAAAAGATCTGCTATCCTTGAAACAGTGACTTCTCCTGTGAATATCGATTTTTGTTATGTAACCTCCACATAGATGTTTTTGTCGTTGTCCCTACCTCTAGATTTAAAAAAAAATTGTTCTACCGTGGATCCCAATCTCCGACCTTTTCCACCTGGATGTGTAATTTCCGCCTTTTTCCAGCTTACGTACTTTACTGGGTTGGTAAATTTTCTGATGTGTCCGCGAATTTAGCGGAGGAAACGGCTATAGCGGAAATCCGCTAAATAGCGGAATATTGAGACCCATGGGATTTATATACATGCACTTAGGAAATTGATGTTTTAACATCCTTATTTCACAATACATCTATGTATTGGCACTATATTTATAATTGCAACCAAGACAATGTTATATAATAGTGGTAATACTAATAACAGCAAATGAAGCAAAATATGTAAGGTCAGAAAGTAAATTCATGTAATGTCAACGTTGGTCTTTGGTCTAAAGTCAATATGAAAATAATAAACACTATGGACATGAAATCTTTAAGGTCTGTTTATCCCCAAGTCCTGACTTTCTTCATGGAACTTCTGGTAAATTAATACCATATTGCAAAAATTTATTAATATTTCTTATTCATCGACCTGGATGAACACCATGGCACAGGACTGCAAAACTAGGACAAAGTGACCTTGATCAATTCACATGCCCCTCAACTTCCACCGGCCATAGCTAGTACTTAACACTTCAGCACATCAAAAGTTGTAAAAGCATACTTTCTACACACACTTTCACAGCTCATCACTCACTAGTAAGTTCAGGATGGCTACCAAACTACAGTTCAGGATAGTAGTATAAGGGACCCTTGACCCCCCATTGAAAAGGGAAAGTGACCTTTGACCTAGTTTAAAAAGAAAAGGGTGACGTCAGGTCAAATTTAGTTCTTACAAATTGTATATTTTTTCATGGTGACGTCATGAGATGACGTAGGGAATGTGACTTTTGACCTAGTTAAAAAAGAAAAGGGTGAGGTCAGGTTAAATTCAGTTATAACTAAATGTATATTTTTTCATGGTGACGTCATTATGATGTGTAGGGTTCGAGGTCAGGTTAAATATAGTTATGAGTAAATGTTTATATTTTCTTGGTGACGTCATGAGGTCAGGTGAGGTGAGGTCAGGCTAAATATAGTTGTAATGAATGGTTGGTGGTAGGTATAGATGGGTAAGAATAGGTACTGGTTGTTGTTTGTATTGATTGACTGCTTGACCGATTGATTGATTGATTGATCGATTGATTTGGGTATGGATGGTGTATTGTCTTGAGTACGGTTTGTAGCTGGGTGGGGTCGGTGGTGGGGGCGTGTGAACAAAAAAGAGATGAATGAGTGTTGCAGAGTCATTTGGAGCAATGGACCCGCGATGGCAACACCCTTTCACATGTGTGATAGCCGGTCCGACGTCATGTGGCAAAACAGTGTTTGTGAAGCGTCTGATAGCGCATCACAGTGATATGATCACACCACCATGTGAAGAGATAATATGGTGTTATGGTGAGTGGCAACCATCGTATGAGGACCTACGTGGTGTGGTAAAGTTCCACGAGGGATTACCAGATATGGAAGAGTGGGATGCGAAGGAGGGGGAAGAGATGGGACTCGGTACAACGAGTAAACGTCGTCTATTGATCTTGGATGATTTAATGAAAGAAACAGATGGGCGTGTGACATCGCTGTTTACAAAAGGGAGTCACCATCGTAACATGAGTATTATCCACATCGTCCAAAACCTCTTTGGAAAGAACAAAGAGCAGCGGACGATTAGTTTAAACAGTCACTACCTGGTGGTGTTCAAAAACCCCAGAGATGCCTCACAAATTACACACTTGGCCAAACAGATGTACCCGGGTAACATCAAGTACCTGCAAGAGGCATATAAGGATGCAACAGCGCAAGCTCATGGTTATTTACTGATTGACCTGAAACAGAACACACCGGAACATCTGCGACTGCGAACTGCGATATTCCCCGGCACCCAACAGATAGTATATGTACAGAAATAATGTCGAGAAATCTGCGGAAAAATATCCACATGCTAAAGCTACTAGGGAAGGCAAAACCATCTGCGGTGAAAGCCATCATAAAAACCAGCGACAAAGACCTGGTGAACGCATTATGCGAATGTTGTCTGAATGTGTTGAAGGGGAACATCCCCTTAACCCCCAGTCAGAAGAAGCGGATGAGTAAGTATAAGACGTGTATCCGCACCCTCGCAAAGAAATCAACAGCGCTGAAAAAAAGGAAAGCACTCCTTCAAAGAGGTGGATTCATCGGAGCCCTCATACCCCCCGTGCTCGGACTACTAGGGAGTTTGATGAGCTAAACGCAATGGCCAAAAAAATGATACTGGTAGATCCACGGATGATGGAAAGGACCATGGCAATACCGCCTGTGACAGATCCGCTAGCAAAATCGATATCCGAGCTGGACCAGGAAATACGACAAGTACTGGAGACAGAGGGTGTGTCAGACCATGAGAAGATGCAACGGTACCAGCAAACACTCCAACGATACCTGACACGCGCAGATCAATACAGAGGTCGACCATTAGGGAGAGTGGAGGTAGCGCAGCCGAAGCAGCGGCTAGAGAAAACACTGGGTACGGAGATGGGTGAGCAAGAGACAACGCGGGGAACTGAACCGGTATCGAAGATGGAGAATCGGGTACTAGAAGCTGTACCGAAAACGATGAGGAGGAAGACCAAACTACTACTGGATCATATCAAAGAGGTGTCGGATATATCATGGAATGACCAAGGTGAAATCGCAGTCGGTGGTCAGACGTTGAAAGGGTCTAACCTGATTGATCTGGTAAACGACGTACTACGCCACAGGAAGCATCGAGAAGACCCATACGGTTGGGAAGTGTTTGCCAAAGCCCTGAAACAGGCAAATGTCCCACGCGAACTCATAGGACACACCCGCCGTTGGGAATGGATGGGGGCAAAGGGGGAGAGAAGCAGACCGAGTACTCTGACGAAGAAAAGAGCTGTGAAACCACTTGAGCGAGAAGCACGCACCAGACTAGACGACAAGCAAGGTCGTGGGGGTTGGCTGAAGGCTGAACGGGGATGGGAAAGTTTTTAAAAAAAAGCACCCCAGAGAGGACTAAAATCAAGCTAAACACGCTCTACTACAATCCAAAGTTACCAGGGAGCCTTAGTGGGGCCAGTGCATTCAAAAGGCATACCAACACCAAGTCGGACAGAGTACTCGAATGGCTAAGTCACCAGGACACATACACCCTCCACAAACCAGTGCGACGGAAATTTCCACGCCGACGGATTGTGGTCGGTGGTATAGATGAACAGTGGCAGGCAGATCTGATTGACGTGAAAAACATAAAAAAACACAACGACGGATACACCTTCCTACTAACATGTATCGATGTCCTGAGTAAATATGCCTGGGTGGTCCCCCTACGTAATAAGACAGGGAACACCTTGATAGAGGCCTTCGACAAAATAATGTCACAAGGTCGAAAACCACGTCGCCTGCAGACGGATAAAGGAACAGAATTCAAGAACAGAGTTTTCCAACAATACTTGAAACGAGAAGAAGTAATGTTCTTTGTAACAGAGAATGATGACATAAAAGCAGCTATTGTCGAAAGATTCAACAGAACGATAAAAGAAAAGATGTGGCGCTACTTCACCAGAACAAATAAGTTACGGTATGTTGAAGTCCTCCCGATGCTTGTCAATGCCTACAACCACACATATCACCGAAGCATCAAAAGAGCACCAGTCACTGTGGATGAAGGGAATCAGGAAGAGGTATGGCAAACCCTATACTCGGGGATAGACCAAAAGGCATTGCGCCCCCCGAAACTGAAAGCAGGAGATCGGGTCCGAATCAGTAAAACACGGAGGACCTTCAAAAAAGGCTATCTACCGGCGTGGACAGAAGAGCTCTTTACAGTTGTAAAGATAAATCAGACAGTCCCAGTGACCTACACAATCAAAGACGACAATGGGGAAGTGTTGGTCGGGGCTTTCTATGAACAAGAGGTCCAAAAAGTTGGGGCGAGGGATGTGTACCGCATAGAAAGTATAATCAAACAACGTGTGAGGAAGAACCGAGAAAAGGAATATTTAGTGAAATGGTATGGGTATCCACCCTCATTTAACTCCTGGATATCGGAAAGAGACATTCAACAATACGACAACTGAGTAGTGGGATGAGGACGACAGACACACCGCTGGAGGGGGGAGAGGACGATGTGAGTCCACAACTCAGAGGAAAGAATGGGACCAACGCACGAGGAAGCGTCCTGTGGCGTCTCTTTGGGAAGAAGATCCCGCGCTCAGAGAGCGTGTTCATATGCCAAATGCTGCTTATATACATCGTTGTAATTGTGTCTCTGTTCAATCTGAGTAAAGACAACGGACCGAGTCATCTCTGGGTAGCACTGCTCTCTAGCAGCCTAGGCTACACATTACCCAGTCCCAACATCGATCCGAAAAATTACTGACCATGAGTTCGGCCTTCTACCTAACGCTACCGAGCAATAGCTCCATGAACCATTTCCCCGACAACACAGCCAGTCACTACTTCACAAAGCTACCACAAACGATAGATTTGACAGGTGACTACGAAGTTGGTCTATCTGAGGTGCACATCAATCACGAACCGTATAACATCCTGTCAAGTGAGTCGAAATTCGCATACAAGGAGGGTAAGCACCCCATCGAACGATACCGTCTACCAACAGCCAAGTACACACAAAATGTGGAAGTGATAAACAAGTTGACAGAGGCGTTCTATGCCATCGGACGGAAATTCCCCGATGGTGAGGCAAGAGCAGTATTAAACTATGACCATAAAACACATGAAGTTAGTCTAGTGATTGCCAAGCAGCATGCTGAATTGGTCATGAGTAGAGCCCTAGCACGTGTGCTTGGGTTTAAACGACATAATTCATTGGGACAAAACCGAGGAAGGCGTACAAAGCAACGAGACCGATGAGCCTCACACCCCAACACAAAAGTGTATACCTGTACTGTGACATCGTCACACCCCGCCCCGTTGGTGACTACATGGTTCCACTGCTCCGCAATCTCCCAACTTGGAAACTGGGAGAGCGTGATGTGCACATTGTATACGAGAAACCACACTACATCCCCCTAAGTCGACCTCAATTCAACAATATAGAGATCCTTATAACCTCCGACAAAGGCGAAGAGGTTCCATTCGAAGACGGACATGTGGTAGTGACGTTGCATGTCAGAAGGAGGCGACTGGATTAATCAACATGAGCACCCGCCACCCTTACCGCTGTAATGCTCGGCTGTATGAAAACTACTACCTTAATCAAACAGGCCACGGTCTCCCTGTCTATGTTGGCGGACGAGCACTACGAGGTGCCGGACTGGGGAGTGTCCTAGGCGGACTCTTCCGTGCCGCCATGCCTCTCCTGAAACAAGGGGGGAAGGCACTATTACGAGAGGGGGCTCGAACAGGACTGGATATGGCATCAGACGTGCTCTCAGGACAAAGCCTAAAAACTGCGGCGAAGAGACGAGCAAAACAAGCTGGCGAGCGACTCGTCACCAAAGCTGTCAACCGTGTGACCGGCACTGCACCCCGCCCAGCAAAGCGTATAAAATCAACGTCACGATTACGTCGGGGACAGATGCGATCCACCAGCAGGCAGAGAGGACGAAAGAGGAAAAGAACAGCAGACATCTTTGGGTAGAAAAGATCTCAACACAATGGCTCTGATACACCCACACTCGAGCGAGTCAGTTAACACCGGACTTGATCTGTTCTCGATACCTCCTACCCAAACAAGTTTAGAAACTGGTCAGTTTGTGGAGTACCACCCACTAGCAGCCATCACTCAGGGGAGTCCGATTGAGTTCGCAGTGCGAGGGGCAGGAGAGGAGTACTTGGACCTTGGCAACACATATCTACATGTGCGGGCAAAGATTGTCAATACGGATGGAACGGCTACGGGTAAAGACATAGTGGTCAGTCCTGTGAACTACTGGCTCCATGCCCTTTTCTCCCAAGTGGACATCAGTCTGAATGACACGGTTGTCACAGACTCCACGCTAACCTACCCATACCGCGCCTATATCGAAGCCGCACTCAGCTATGGGAACGAGGCCAAAAGAGGGTACATGACATCAGCCATGTACTATCGTGACACACCTGGGAAGTTTGAAGACTTGACAGGAGAGAACAAAGGCTTTGCAATGCGACAGGCAAGAACCGCAGAGGGGCGGGAAGTGGATATGTACGGTCGGTTACACAGTGACATATGTGCTCAAGACCGCTTCATTCTGAATGGTGTTGACGTGAAGTTCCGTCTAACACCGTCCAAGCACTCATTCAACCAGATGTCTAACCACACTAACCCTACAACAACAGTTATCACAAGCGCATCACTATTTGTCCGGAAAGTGAAACTGAATCCAGCAGTGGCCCTAGCCCACGCAAAAGCCCTGGAAAAAACACCAGCCAAATACCCACTCAACCGGGTAACGGTGAAAACCTTCTCCATCCCGAAAGGGAACATGTCTGTGACACAGGACAACCTGTTCCTAACACAACTACCAAAACGTCTTGTGGTTGGATTGGTACGCAGTGCAGGCTATCTGGGAGACTACAAACGCAACCCATTCCTCTTCGATACCTTTGGGTTGACTTACCTGTCCCTATCAGTATCAGGGAAAATGATTCCTCAAACACCGCTCACCCCTGATTTCAAAAATAAGCATTACGTGAGAAGTTACTTCCACCAGGGTCTAGGTCTGGGCTACCAGCAACAGAACGATGGTAACGGTATATCATACGACGACTTCGCTGCTGGCTACAGTCTCTTCGTATGGGATCTGAGTCCCAACATCTCGGACGGAAACCAGATCGAGTTAGTGCGTACAGGGTCGCTGAGACTGGAACTAAAATTCGCCGAGGCGTTACATCACCCTGTACACGTCATTGTATATGGTGAACTGGATTCACTTTTGGAAATCGATAGGAACCGTCAGATTCTCGCTGATTTCGCATCATGATCGGTTGGCAGATTGTCAACGCTCTGACGACGGACCCACGGGCCAAATATGTGTTTAAAGGCATCATACCACGAGATCACTTAGAGGACACCATCGTCCATACGAGACAGCCGGCTGCATACATCATAAACCTAGATCGTCACGACGAACCGGGGAGCCATTGGGTGGCTTGCTACTTCAATTCAAGAGGTGGTGAAGCCGAGTACTTCGACCCCTACGGCTTGCCTCCAAGTCATCCTGAAATCGTAGATTTCATAAAGAAAAACTCCCGACGCTATAGATTTAGTAGACGAGTAATCCAGTCACCCATGAGTAAAACGTGTGGGATCTACTGTGTGTACTACGTGAAGAAAAAGGCCCGAGGCTACTCACTAGAAAGAGCGCTACTACCGTTCCATCCACACAAACTGTACTACAATGACCGCCACATCCTGTCATGGATGAGAGCAGATCAGACATCGCCTAACCATGTCACGAAGCACTGAAAGAAAACTAATGGAAAAAAACATCCACACCATGTCAGCACTGACTCATTCCCATCCAACCCTGACGGCTACTGAGCGTGTTCAGACACGCACAAATTTCCATGCACTAGTTACCGTACCAAAGGTGACGTAGACGCTATGTTTGCTGAGCGTGTTCAGACATGCACAAATTTCCTTGCACCAGTTGCTGCGCTGTGATTGGCTCCGGTACTCCAACCGACGCTACCAACGATTGGTGTGACCTAATAAATAACGGATACAGTACGGTCACCTGTTCATTCACACCGACGACATTACAGCAGGCACACGATGGCACACAACAGCACCTCGTCTACAGCACCAACCAATTGGGTCTCCGCAGCATCTTGTATGCCCGGACCAGTGATGTTTCCCCTAGGTGGTCAAGCATATGCCTGCGTCAAAACCTTCAAAGGTTGTGTCAGACTCCACGTGAGGGAGTACTACACCCCAAAAAACATCAAGACCACGAAACTTCTACCCAGTCGTAAGGGTATCTGTTTGGACTATGCACAGTTCCAACGCTTGTGCTTGGAAAGGTCGAACATTAACAGAGATTTCAGCCAACTTCTCGCTGAGACACCACAACAACCCAAGGATCAACAAGAGTGCCAGCAACCAACCCCAGGTGTGCAAAGACCGCCCATCGACGCAGGCTATTGGCTGAATGACTCAACTGACGCCACACAAGCTCCACCCACCAAAATTGCCAAACCAACACCATACCAGAGACCACAAGCAGTCACTTACTCAGACGCAGGGGAGACTGACTGGTCTACCTACATACAGGTGCCAAACGCCCCTATGCCTTATCCAGGACAGTCCATGAGCACCTAAACTCATAGTAAAGAAAACACGCGTTTACCTTCCTAACACCACGTGACTTTATTATTCAATAAGCAGTTGTGGACCGTATGATTCGTACGGCGGCTGCTTTCGTGATTTCCATATTTCCAACAGCACTGATAGAGAGAAGACTGGTTCGCTCAATACTACATGCAACAGGGGTGGTTTGCCTACTGAACGGACTGAGATTATTACATTCGTACTACGTGGACGATAGGCACTCACTACCCACAGGATATGAATCGATCATCGTGGATGATGCTCTGCAGACAAACGTGTGAGGCCCTCACATCAGTGTTTGCAGAAGTAACTCACACCAGGCTCACGACAGGACCAGACAAAGGAGAAACAAAGAGCCTGTATGAATGGATTGTTCACACACATCAAGACAGAGCAGAGCAGTCTGCTACACCCCCTGATGAGATGACACAACGATGGATTACGTTTCTGGGATCCTTGGATCATGATGATATCATCAAGCGGTGTTTGTTGACACTCCCAAGCAATACGGACTATGAGTGGGCTGTTCGGGTTCTCAATACGGAATTCTTACGACAACATTGGATTCCTGCACACGCCAAATGTGTTAAGGATGTTATAATGTATATGACACTAGGTCCAGGTGATGATGATAATAAGCGTGTGCACCGGATGATGCTGACGGGGGGACTACTATGATTGGTGAATTCTCTAGGGATTTTTTGGTTGTATTCTGTGTAATGGACCAAGTGACATTCGATATAGGAAATTGACCAGTTTCAAGATTAATGTATTTCTAGTGTTCCGATGTGACTCCTTCATATACATGTGTGTTTATAGCACACGCCTATGTGCTATTTGTGTGTTGTGGTATTCATCAATAAAATCTTGCAAAAAAAAAAAAAAGTGATCCAATTTCAGCGTTGGTGTTATTTCACAAACAGAGGTATGTCATGGAGAGAGAGACTCTTGTTTACTAACCAAACTAACATATCACACAAGCAATTTATTACCTTTCTTTTTCTCTATCCACATGTCTCTCTTCCTCTCCCTTTCAAAATCCCTCCACACGGAGAGTAGAATTATTTCTCCACACGGAGAGTAGAATTATTTCTCCACACGGAGATAGAATACAATAAACAACATACACTAGAAAATTATTTCTCCACACGGGGAGTAGAATACAATAAACAACATACACTAGAAAATTATTTCTCCACACGGAGAGTAGAATTATTTCTCCACACGGAGATATAATACAATAAACAACATACACTAATAACTTATTTCACCACACGACAACATTTTTTTTTTTTAGGAATAACACAACGGTATACGGTACAATCTGTAGAAATATAGAAATATAATATATAATTAATACAACGATCGTACATACACATTGACCAAAGAAGAGATGAAGGCCAGACACCTGAGAATAGTGTTTTGTTCTTTGTTTATTATCACATTGACGTTGTTTCCTCGGAAACAAGCAACCGAGAGAGAGAGGTTCATTAGTGTAAACAAAAAAACAAAAAACATAAACAAAACAAACCAAACAAAAAACCAAATATTAAAAAAACAAAACCTACCAAGGGTCGTAGTGGGTATCAATCAAATCATAGTGATAATAGGAGAATGAAGTTAACGCTTTGTGGGATATGTTGTTATACCATCATCACCAACAATACGTTTAATATATAGGTATGACAAAGACTTTCTCTGTTGTTGATAGGTAAACATTG
>JAOWAZ010052224.1:0-13741 GCA_028565935.1 Goniobranchus fidelis
CTAACGTAGGGAAAGGACTATTGTACCACTAACGTAGGGAAAGGACTATTGTACCACTAACGTAGGGAAAGGACTGTAGTACCACTAACGTAGGGAAAGGACTGTAGTACCACTAACGTAGGGAAAGGACTATTGTACCACTAACGTAGGGAAAGGACTATTGTACCACTAACGTAGGGAAAGGACTGTTGTACCACTAACGTAGGGAAAGGACTGTAGGACCACTAACGTAGGGAAAGGACTGTTGTACCATTAACTTACGGAAATGACTGTTTTACCAGTAAGTTAGGGAAAGGACTATAGTACCATTACCCTAGGAAAAGGAGTGTTGTAGCACTAGCTTAGGGAAAGGACTGTTGTAACATTACCTTAAGGAATGTATTGTTGTACCATTACCTCAGGGAATGGACGTTTGTACCACTAACTTATGGAAATGACTGTTGTACCACTAACTTAGTGAAAGGACTGTTGTACTACTAACTTAGTCAAAGGACTGTTGTACCATTACCTTAGGGAAAGGATTGTTGTATCACTAACTTAGGGAAAGGACTGTTTTACCACTAACTCAGGGAAAGGACTGTTGTACTACTAACTTAGTGACAGGATTGTTGTACATCTAATTTAGGGAAAGGACTGTTGTACCACTAACTTAGGTAAGGGACCATTGTACCACTATCTTACGGGAAGGACTCTTGTACCATTAACAGAGGGAAAGAACTGTTTTACCACTAACTAAGGGAAAGTACTGTTGTACCACTAACTTAGGGAAACAACTATTGTTCCACTAACTTAGGGAAAGTACTGTTGTACCACTAACTTAGAGAAAGGACTGTTGTACCACTAACATAGGGAATGGTCTGTTGTACCACTAACATAGGGAATGGTCTGTTGTACCATAAACTTAAGGTAAGAACTGCTGTACACCTAACTTATGCAAATGTCTGTTATACCACTAACGTAGGGGAAAGGGCTGTTGTACTCCTAACTTAGAGAAAGGACTGTTGTACCACTAACTAGGGGAGAGGACTGTTGTACCACTAACTTAGGCAAAGGACTGTTGCTCCATTAACTTAAAAAAAGGACTGTTGTACTACTGACATAGGGGAATGTCTGTTGTACCATTAACTTAGGAAAATAACTGTTGGACCAGTACTTTGGGGATAGGACAGTTGTACCATTCCCTTAGGGAAAGGGCTGTTGCACCACTAACGTAGGGAATGGACTGTTGTACCACTAACTTTGGGAATGGACTGTTGTACCACTAACTTAGGGAATGGACTGTTGTACCATTACTTTAAAAAACAGACTGTTTTACCACTAACTTATGAAGAGGGCTGTTGTACCAATAACTTAGGGAAACAACTGTTTTACCACAAACTTACGGAAAGGACTGCTGTCCACTAACTTAGATAAAGGACTGTTGTACCATTAACTTTGGGAAAGGACTGTTGTACGACTAACTTAGGGAAAGGACTTTTGTAGCATTAACTTAGGGACAGGACTATTGTACCACTAACTTAGGGAAAGGACTGTTGTACCATTAGCTTACTGAAAGGAGTGTTGTTCCACTAACTTAGGGAAAGGACTGTTGTAACACTACTTTATAGAAAGGACTGTTGTACCTTCAACTTAGGGAAAGGACTGTTGTACCACTAACTTAGGGAAAGGAGTGTAGTACCACTAACTTTCGTAAGAACTGTTTGTACCACTATCTCATGGAAAGGACTGTTGTACCATTAACTCAGAAAAACGACTCTTTTACCTGAACCCTGGGGAAAGGACTGTTTTCCCATTACCTTAGGGAAAGGACTGTTGTACCACTAACTTAGGGAAAGAAATTTTGTACCATTACCTTTGGGGAATGACTGTTGTACGACTAACCTAGGGAAAGGATTGTTGTACCATTACCTTACTGAAAGCAGTATTGTACCACTAACTTAGGGATGGGACTGTTGTACCAGTAAATTAGGGAAAGGACTGTTGTACCACTAACTTAGTGAAAGGACTGTTTTAATATTACCTTAGGGAAAGGACTGTTGTACCACTAACTCATGGAAAGGACTATTGTACCAATACCTTTGTGAAAGGTCTATTATACAACAAACTAAGGGAAAAGACTATTGTACCACTAACGTATGGAAAAGACTGTTGTACCATTAACTTGGGGAAAGGACTGTTGTACCACTAACTTGGGGACAGGTCTGTTGTACCACTAACTTAGGGAAAGGACTGTTGTACCACGAACTTAGAGACAGGACTGTTGTACAACTAAGTTAGGGAAATGACTGTTGTACGACTAACCTAGGTAAAGGAATGCTGTACCATTACTTTAGGGAAAGGACTGTTGTATCACTAAGTTAGGGGAAAGGACTGTTGTACGACTAACTTAGGGAAATGACTGTTGTCCCATTACATTAGGGTAAGGACTGTTGTACCATTACCTTAAGGAAAGGACCGTTGTACCACTAATTTAGGGAAAGAACTGTTGTACCATTACCTTAGGGAAAGGACTCTTGTACCACTAACCTAGGTAAAGGAATGTTGTACCATTCCATTACGGAAAGGACTGTTGTACCACTAACTTAGGTAAGGGATTGTTGAACCACTAACTTAGGGAAAGGACAGTTGTACCATTACCTTACAGAAAGGACTATTGTACCACTACGTTAGGGAAATGACTATTGTACCACAAATTTAGGGAAAGGACTGTTGTACAACTCACTTAGGAAAATGACTGTTGTATCATTAACTTAGAGAAAGGACTGTGGTATCACTAACGTAGGGAAAAGACTGTTGTACTATTACCTTATGGAAAGGAGTGTTGTACCACTAACTTAGTAATATGACTGTTGTAACATTACTTAAGGAAAGGACTGTTGTACCACTAACTTAGGGAAAGCACTTGTGTAACACTAACTTAGGGAAAGGACTGTTGTACCACAAACTTACGGAAAGGCGTTTTGTACCAGTACCTTGGCGAAAGGCCTGTTGTAATATTACCATAGGGAAAGGACTGTTGTACTACCAAATTAGGAAAAGGACTGTTGTAATACTAACTTAGGGAAAGGGCTGTTGTACAACTAACTTAGGGAAAGGACTGTTGTACCACTAACGTAGGAAAAGGACTTTTGTCCCTTTAACTTACGGAAATGACTGTTTTACCAGTAACTTATGGAAAGGACTTTAGTACTATTATTTAGGGAAAGCAGTGTTGTACCACTAGCTTAGGGAAAGGACTGTTGTAACATTACCTTAGGGAATGTATTGTTGTACCATTACCTTAGGGAATGGACGTTTTTACCACTAAGTTAGGGAAGTGACTGTTTTACCATTAACTTAGAGAAAGGACTTTTGTACCACTAACTTACGGAAAGGTCTGTTGTACCAGTACCTTGGGGAAAAGACTGATGTACCGCTGCCTTAGGGAAAGGACTGTTGTACCACTAACGTATTGAGGGAAATGACTGTTGCACCACTAACTTAGTGAAAGGACTGTTGTACCACTAACTTAGGGAAAGGACTGTTGTACCACTAACTTAGTGAAAGGACTGTTGTACCATTACCTTAGGGAAAGGATAGTTGTATCACTAACTTAGGGAAAGGACTGTTTTACCACTAACGTAGGGAAAGGACTGAGTACCACTAACTCAGGGAAAGGACTGTTGTACTACTAACTTAGGGAAAGGATTGTTGTACCTCTAACTTAGTGAAAGGACTGTTGTACCACTAACTTAGGTAAGGGACTGTTGTACGACTAACTTAGCTGAAGGACTGTTGTACCACTACCACAGGGAATGGTCTGTTGTGTCACTAACTTAGAGAAAAGACTGTTGTACCACTAACATAGGGAATGGACTATTGTACCATAAACTTAAGGTAAGAACTGCTGTACACCTAACTTATGGAAATGACTGTTGTACCAGTAACGTAGGTGAAAGGGCTGTTGTACCCCTAACTTAGGGAATGGACTGTTGTACCACTAACTAAGGGAGAGGACTGTTGTACCACTAACTTAGGCAAAGGACTGTTGTTTCATTAACTTAAGAAAAGGACTGTTGTACCATTAACTTAGTGGAAGGAGTGCAGTACCACAACTTTTGGGAAATGACTGTTGTACCACTGACATAGGGAAATGTCTGTTGCACCATTAACTTATGAAAATGACTGTTGGACCAGTACTTGGGGAAAGAACAGTTGTACCATTATCTTAGGGAAAGGACTATTGCCCCACTAACGTAGGGAAAGGACTATTGTCCCATCACCGTAGGGAAAGGACTCTTATACCACTAACTTTGGGAAAGAAATGTTGTGCCATTACCTTGGAAAACGAACTGTTGTACCACTAACTTATGGAGAGGGCTGTTGTACCAATAACTTAGGGAGACAACTGTTTTACCAAAAACTTACGGAAAGGACTTTTGTCCACTATTTTAGGGAAAGGACTGTTGTACCATTACCTTTGGGAAAGGACTGTTGTACGACTAACTTAGGGAAAGGACTTTTGTAGCATTAACTTAGGGAAAGGACTATTGCACCACTAACTTAGGGAAAGGACTGTTGTACCATTAGCTGACTGAAAGGAGTGTTGTTCCACTAACTTAGGGAAAGGACTGTTGTAACATTACTTTATGGAAAGGCCTGATGTACCATCAAATTAGGGAAAGGACTGTTGTACCACTAACTTAGGGAAAGGAGTGTAGTACAAGTAACTTTCGTAAGGACTGTTTGTACCACTATCTTAGGGAAAGGACTGTTGTACCACTAACTTAGGAAAACGACTCTTTTACCTGAACCCTGGGGAAAGGACTGTTCTACCCTTACCTTAGGGAAAGGACTGTTTTCCCATTACCTTAGGGACAGGACTGTTGTACCACTAACTTACGGAAATGACTATTTTAACACAAACGTAGTGAAAGGACTGTTGTACCACTAACTTAGGGAAAGGACTGTTGTACCATTACCTTCGGGAAGAGACTGTTGTACGACTAACTTAGGGAAATGACTATTGTAGCATTAAATTAGGGTAAGGACTGTTGTACCACTAACCTAGTGAAAGGAATGTTGTACCATTACCTTACTTAAAGAAGTGTTGTACCACTAACTTAGGGATGGGACTGTTGTACCAATAAATTAGGGAAAGACTGTTGTACCACTAACTTAGTGAAAGCACTGTTTTAACATTACCTTAAGGAAAGGACTGTTGTACCACGTACTCATGGAAAGGACTGTTGTACCAATACCTTTGTGAAAGGTCTATTGTACCACAAACTTAGGGAAAGGACTATTGTACCACTAACGTATGGAAAGGACTGTTGTACCATTAACTTGTGGAAAGGACTGTTGTACCACTAACTTGGGGAAAGGTCTGTTGTACCACTAACTTAGGGAAAGGACTGTTGTACCACGAGCTTAGAGAAAGGACTGCCGTATAACTAAGTTAGGGAAATGACTGTTGTACGACTAACCTAGGTAAATGAATGCTGTACCATTACTTTAGGGAAAGGACTGTTGTACCACTAACTTAGGGATAGGACTGTTGTACCACTAACTTAGGGAAATGACTGTTGTACCATTACCTTAGGGAAAGAACGGTTGTACTATTACCTTAGGGAAAGGACTGTTGTACCACTAACTTAGGGAAAGGACTGTTGTACAACTAACTTAGGGAAAAGACTGTTGTACCACTAATTTAGGGAAAGGACTGTTGTACCACTAACTTATGAAAAGCACTGTTGTACCACTAACTTAGGGAAAGGACTGTTGTACAACTAACTTAGGGAAAGGACTTTTGTATCACTAAGTTAGGGAAAGGACTGTTGTACCGTTACCTTGGGGAAAGGATTGTTGTACGACTAACTTAGTGAAATGACTGTTGTCCCATTACCTTAGGGTAAGGACTGTTGTACCATTACCTTAGGGAAAGCACTGTTGTACAACTAATTTAGGGAAAGAACTGTTGTACCATTACCTTAGGGAAAGGACTGTTGTACCACTAACCTAGGTAAAGGAATGTTGTGCCATTACATTAGGGAAAGGTCTGTTGTACAATTAACTTAGGTAAGGGATTGTTGAACCACTAACTTAGTGAAAGGACAGTTGTACCATTACCTTACGGAAAGGACTGTTGTACCACTACGTTAGGGAAATGACTATTGTACCACAAATTTAGTGAAAGGCCTGTTGTACCACTAATTTAGGGAAAGGACTGTTGTACGACTAACTTAGGGAAAGGACTGTTGTACCATTATCTTAGAGAAAGGAAGTGGTATCACTAACGTAGGGAAAGGACTGTTGTACTATTACCTTATGGAAAGGAGTGTTGTACCACTAACTTAGTGAAATTACTGTTGTAACATTACTTAGGGAAAGGACTGTTGTACCATTGCCTTAGGGAAATGACTTTTGTACCACTAACTTAGGGAAAGGACTGTTGTAGCACTAATTTAGGGAAAGGACTGTTGTACCACTAACGTAGTGAAAGGACTGTTGTAGTACTAACTTAGGGGAAGGACTGTTGTACGACTAACTTAGGGGAGGGACTGTTGTACCACTAACTTGGGGAAAGGATTGTCGTAGCACCAACTTAGGGAAAGGACTGTTGTACCGCTAACTTAGGGGAAGGACTGTTAAACCATTAACTTAGGGAAAGGACTGTTGTGCCACTAACTTAGGGGAAGGACTGTTGTACGACAAACTTTGGGGAAGGACTACTGTACCACTAACTTGGGGAAAGGACTATTGTACGACTAACTTAGGGAAAGGACTGTTGTACCACAAACTTGGGGAAAGGACTGTTGTACGACTAACTTAGGGAAATGACTGTTGTACCACTAGCTTGGGGAAATGACTGTTGTACTACTAACTTAGGGAAAGGACTGTTGTACCACTAACTTGGGGAAAGGATTGTCGTAGCACAAACTTAGGGAAAGGACTGTTGTACCATTAACTTAGGGGAAGGACTGTTAAACAATTAACTTAGGGAAAGGTCTGTTCTACCACTAACTTAGGGGAAGGACTTTTGTACGACTATCTTAGGGGAAGGACTGTTGTACCACTAACTTGGGGAAAGGACTGTTGTACGACTAACTTAGGGAAAGGACTGTTGTACCACTAACTTGGGGAAAGGACTGTTCTACGACTAACTTAGGGAAAGGACTGTTGTACCACTAACTTGGGGAAAGGACTGTTGTACCACTAACTTAGGGGAAGGACTGTTGTACGATTAACTTAGGGGAAGGATTGTTGTACCACTAACTTGGGGAAAGGACTGTTGTACGACTAACTTAGGGAAAGGACTGTTGTACCACTAACTTGAGGAAAGTACTGTTTTACGACTAACTTAGGGGAAGGACTCTTGTACCACTAACTTAGGGAAAGGACTGTTGTACGACTAACTTAGGGAAAGGACTGTTGTACGACTAACTTGGGGAAAGGACTGTTGTACGACTAAGTTGTGGAAAGGCCTGTCGTAGCACGAACTTAGGGAAAGGACTCTTGCACCACTAACTTAGGGAAAGGTCTGTTGTACCACTAACTTAGGGACAGGATTGTTGTACCACTAACTTAGGGAAAGGACTATTGTACCACTTACTTAGGGAAAGGACTGTAGTTGTACAACTAACTTGGGGAAAGGACTCTTGTACCACTAACTTAGTGAAAGGGCTGTTGTGTCACTAACTTAGGGAAAGGTCTGTTGTCTAATTAGCTTTGGGAAAGGACTTCTGTACCACTAACTTAAGGAAAGGACTGTTGTACCACTAACTTACGGAAAGGACTCTTGTACCACTAACTTAGGGAAAGGACTGTTGTACCACTAACTTAGGGAAAGGTATGTTGTCTCATTACCTTTGGGGAAGGACTTTTGCACCAATAGCTTAGGGAAAGGAATGTTGTACCACTAACATGGGAAAAGGACTGTTGTAATTCTAACTTAGGGACAGGACTCTTGTACCAATACCTTGAGGAAGTGACTGTTGTACCATTACAATAGGGAAAAGACTGTTGTACGACTAACTTAGGGAAAAGACTGTTGTACCACTAACTTAGGGAAAGGACTGTTATACCACTAACTTAGAGAAAGGACTGTTGTACCAGTACTTTGGGGAAAGGACTGTTCTACCATCACCTTAGAAAGGACTGTTGTAACACTAACTTAGGGAAATGACTCTTGTACCACTAACTTAGAGAAAGGACTGTTATACCACTAACTTAGGGAAAGGACTGTTGTAACACTAACTTAGGGAAAGGACTGTTGTACCACTAACTTAGAGAAAGGACTGTTGTAACACTAACTTAGGGAAATGACTGTTGTACCACTAACTTAGAGAAAGGACTGTTATACCACTAACTTAGGGAAAGGACTGTTATACCACTAACTTAGAGAAAGGACTGTTGTACCACTAACTTAGGGAAAGGACTGTTGTAACACTAACTTAGGGAAATGACTGTTGTACCACTAACTTAGAGAAAGGACTGTTGTACCACTAACTTAGGGAAAGGACTGTTATACCACTAACATAGAGAAAGGACTGTTGTACCAGTACTTTGGGGAAAAGACTGTTCTACCATCACCTTAGAAAGGACTCTTGTACCACTAACTTAGGTAAAGGACTATTGTACCACTACCCTAGGTGAAGGACTGTTGTACCACTAACTTAGGGTAAGGACTATTGTACCACTATCTTAGGGAAAGGACTGTTGTACCACTAACGTAGTGAAAAAAATGTGTACCATTACCTTAGGGGAAGCACTGTTGTACCACTAACCTAGGAAAATGACTGTTGTCTGATTACCCTAGGGAAAGGACTGTTGCACCATTTCCTTAGGGAACGGAGTTTTGTACCACTAACTTAGGGAAAGGACCTGTGTACCACTAACTTAGAGAAAGGACTGTTGTAACATTAACTTAGGGAAAAGGACTGTTGTACCACTACCTTAGGGAAAGGACAGTTGTACCATTACCTTGTGGAGAGCACTGTTGTACCACTAACTTAGGGAAAGGACTGTTGTACCACTAACTTAGGGAAAGGTCTGTTGTACCACTAACTTAGGGAAAGGACTCTTGTAGCAGTACCTTGGAGAAATAACTGTTGTACCACTAACATAGGGAAAGGATTGTTGTACCATTACCTTTGGGAAAGGACTGTTCTACCACTAACTTAGGGAATGGACTACTATAACACTAACTTAGGGAAAGGTCTGTTGTACCACTAACTTAGGGAAATGACTGTTGTACCATTACCTTAGGGAAAGGACTGTTCTTTCACTAACTTAGGGAAAGGACTGTTGTACCATTAACGTAGGGTATGGATTGTAATACCACGGTTGTACCACTACCTTAGGGAAAGAACTATTGTACCACTAACTTAGTGGAAGGACTGTGTACATTTACCTTAGGGAAAGGACTGTTGTAGCACAAACTTAGGGAAAGGACTGTTGTACCACTAACTTAGGGAAAGGACTCTTGTACCACTAACTTAGTGAAAGGATTGTTGTACCACTAACTTAGGGAAAGGTCAGTTGTCTCATCATTTTGGGAAACGACATTTGTACCACAAACTTACGGAAATGACTATTGCATCACTAACTTAGTAACAGGACTGTTGTACCACTAACTGAGGGAAATGTTTCTGGTCTCGTTACCTTTGGGAAAGTACTTTTGCACCACTAACTTAGGGTAAAGACTGTTGTACCACTAACTTACGGAAAGGACTATTGTACCACTAAATTAGAGAAAGGACAGTTGTACCACTAACTTAGGGAATGGACTATTGTACCAATAATTTAGTGAAAAGACTGTTGTACCGCTTACTTAGGAAAAGAACTGTTCTACCACTAACTTCGGGACAGGACTGTTGTACCAGTAACTTTGGGTAAGGACTGTTGTACCATTAACTTAGGGAAAGAACTGTTGTACCACTAAGTTAGGGAAAGGACTGTTGTACCAGTACCTTGGGAAATGAATATTGTACCGCTAACTTAGGGAAATGACTGTTGTACCACTAACATAGGGAAAGGACTGCTGTACCATTACCTTAGGGAAAAGACTGTTGCACCGTTACCTTGGGGAAAGGACTGTTGTACCACTAACTTAGGGAAATGACTGTTGTCCCCTTACCTTAGGGTAAGGACTGTTGTACCGTTACTTTAGGGAAAGGACTGTTGTACCACTAATTTAGGGAAAGGAATGTTGTACCATTACCTTAGGGAATGGACTGTTGTACCATTAACGTAGGGAAGGGTTTGTTGAACCACTAACTAAGGGAAATGACAGTTGTACCATTAACTTAGGGAAGAGACTGTTGTACCACTAAGTTAGGGAAATGACTATTGTACCAGAAATATAGTAAAAGGACTGTTGTACCACTAACTTACGGAAAGGATTGTTGTACGACTAACTTAGGGAAAGGATTGTTGTACCATTGACTTAGAGAAAGGACTGTGGTATCACTAACTTAGGGAAAAGACTGTAGTACTATTACCTTATGGAAAGCAGTGTTGTACCATTAACTTAGGGAAATGATTGTTGTAACATTACCTTACGGAAAGAACTGTTGTAACATTACCTTAGGGAAAGGACTTTTGTACCCCTAACTTAGGGAAAATCTGTTGTACCACTAACTTACGGAAAGGCGTGTTGTACCAGTACCTTGGCGAAAAGACTGTTGTAACATTACCTGACGGAAAAAAACTGTTGTACCACCAAATTATGGAAATTACTTTTGTACCGCTAACTTGGGGAAAGGACTGTTGTACCATTAACTTATGAAAAGGACTGTTGTACCACTAACCTAGTGAAAGGACTGTTGTACCATTACCGTAGGGAAAGATCCTTTGTACCACTAACTCAGGGAAAGGACTATTGAGCCAATACCTTTGTGAAAGGACTATTGTACCACTAACTTAGGGAAAGGACTGTTGTACCACTAACTTAGGGAAAAGGACTGTTAAACCATTAACTTAGGGAAAGGACCGTTGTACCACTAACTTGGGGAAATGACTGTTGTAGCACGAACTTAGGGAAAGGACTGTTGTACCACTAAGTTTGGGAAAGGACTTTTGTACCACTAACCTAGGTAAATAAATGTTGTACCATTACTTTGGGGAAAGGACTGTTGTACCACTAACTTAGGGAAAGGATTGTTGTACCATTACGTTAGGGAAAGGACTGTTGTACCACTAACGTAGGAAAAGGACATTTGTACCATTAACTTAGGGAAATGACAGTTTTACCAGTAACTTAGGGAAAAGAATATAGTACCATTACCCTAGGGAAAGCAATGTTGTACCACTAACTTAGGGAAAGGACTGTTGTACCACTAACTTAGAAATATGATTTTTGTACCACTAACTTACGGAAAGGACTTTTGTACCACTAACTTATTGAAAGGACTGTTGTACCATTACCTTTGGGAAAGGATTGTTGTATCACTAACTTAGGCAAAGGACTGTGTTACCACTAACTTAGGTAAAGGACTGAGTACCACTAACTCAGGGAAAGGACTGTTGTACAACTAACTTAGGGAAAAGACTGTTGTCCCTCTAACTTAGGGAAAGGACTGATGTACCACTATCATAGGGAATGGTCTGTTGTACCACTAACTTAGAGAAAGGACTGTTGTACCACTAAGATAGGGAAAGGACTATTGTACCATAAACTGAAGGTAAGAACTGCTGTACACCTAACATAGGGAAATTACTGTTGTACCACTAACTTAGGGGAAAGGGCTGTTGTACCACTAACTTAGGGAATAGACTGTTGTTCCACTAACTAAGGGAGAGGACTGTTGTACCACTAACTTAGGAATGCTGTACCATTACCTTAGGGAAAAGACTGTTGTACCGTTACCTTGTGGAAAGGACTGTTGTACCACTAACTTAGGGAAATGACTGTTGTCCCATTACCTTAGGGTAAGGACTGTTGTACCATTACTTTAGGGAAAGGACTGTTGTACCACTAATTTAGGGAAAGGAATGTTGTACCATTACCTTAGAGAAAGGACTGTTGTTCCATTAACTTAAGAAAGGGACTGTTGTACCACTATCTTATGGAAAGGAGTGTAGTACCACTAACTTAGGGAAATGACTGTTGTACCACAAATATACGGAAATGTCTGTTGTACCACTAACTGAGGAAAAGGACTGTTGGACCAGTACCTTTGGGAAAGGACAGTTGTACCATTACCTTAGGGAAATGACTGTTGTACCACTAACTTTGGGAATGGACTGTTGTACCACTAACGTAGGGAAAGGACTGTTGTACCATTACCTTACTGAAAGGAGTGTTGTTCCACTAACTTAGGGAAAGGACTGTAGTACCATTACCTTCGGGAAATAACCTTTGTACGACTAACTTAGGGAAAGGACTTTTGTAGCATCAACTTACGTACCATTACCTTAGAAATCGGACTGTTGTACCACTGACGTATGGAGAGGGCTTTTGTACCAATAACTTAGTGAAACAACTGTTTTACCACAAACTTACAGAAAGGACTCTTGTCCACTAACTTAGGGAAAGGACTGTTGTACCATTACCTTCGGGAAATAACCTTTGTACGACTATCTTAGGAAAAGGACTTTTGTAGCATCAACATAGGGAAAGGACTATTGTACCACTAACTTAGGGAAAGGACTGTTGTACCATTACCTTACTGAAAGGAGTGTTGTTTCAATAACGTAGGGAAAGGACTGTTGTAACATTACTTTATGGAAAGAACTGTTGTACCATCAACTTAGGGAAATGACTGTTGTACCACTTACTTAGGGGAAGTAGTGTAGTACCACTAACTTTCGGAAGGACTGATTGTACCACTATATTAGGGAAAGGACTGTTGTACCACTAACTTAGGAAAACGTCTGTTGGACCAGAAACCTGGGGAAAGGACTGTTCTACCATTACGTTAGGGAAAGGACTGTTTTACCACTAACTGAGGGAGAGGGCTTTTGTACCAGTAACTTACGGAAATGACTATTTTAACACAAACGTAGGGAAAGGACTGTTGTAACATTACCTTAGGGAAAGGACTGTTGTACCATTACTTTAGGGAAAGGACTTTTGTACCACTAACTTAGGGAAAGAACTGTTGTACCACTAACTTACGGAAAGGCGTGTTGTACCAGTACCTTGGCGAAAGGACTGTTGTAACATTACCTCACGGAAAGGACTGTTGTACCACCAAATTAGGGAAATGACTGTTGTACCACTAACCTAGTGAAAGGACTGTTGTACCATTACCGTAGGGAAAGGTCCTTTGTGCCACTAAATCAGAGAAAGGGTTGTTGAGCCAATACCTTTGTGAAAGTACTATTGTACCACTAAATTAGGGAAAGGACTGTTGTACCACTAACTTACAGAAAGGACTGTTAAACCATTAACTTAGGGAAAGGACCGTTGTACCACTAACTTGGGGAAAGGACTGTTGTACGACTAACTTAGGGAAAGGAGTGTTGTACAACTAAGTTAGGGAAAGGACTGTTGTACCACTAAGTTAGGGAAAGGACTGTTGTATCACTAAGTTAGGGAAAGGACTTTTGTACCACTATCCTAGGTAAATAAATGTTGTAACCATTACTTTAGGGAGAGGACTGTTGTACCACTAACTTAGGGAAAGGATTGTTGTAGCACTAACTTAGGGAAATGACAGTTGTACAATTACCTTAGGGAAAGGACTGTTGTACCACTAACTTAGGGAAAGGATTGTTGTAGCACTAACTTAGGGAAATGACAGTTGTACAATTACCT
>JAOWAZ010053333.1:0-13724 GCA_028565935.1 Goniobranchus fidelis
AAGACTGCGACACATGCCTTTGAGTTCGGGAAAATTGGTGGTGAGGCAGGTGCGTTAAGCCTCCTTGAATTCACCTAAATTCTCCTTGAAACCTCCTTGAAACCTCCTTGAATTTTATTGAAGCACAGCTGTAGGAACCCTGTAAGAATCTAAGACATTATTATAACTTTCTCATCTCTTAGAAGTCTTGATGATTGGTTTCATCTGGTTCAATTGATATTGTTGATAAATCGAAAAAAACGTTCCATGAGGTCAAAATTAGCGGAATCAATAGTTGTCTGATGAAAGAAGGATAGACATTCTTTCCCCAAATGCCCCATGCTGGAATCAACATTATTGGTTTGGATGAAAGCATTTTTTAGTTAAACGGACACTCGCATCAGATGGGAGAATACTCATCAGTTGTATGTGGGTTGGGCTTTTGCATGCAAGAATACTTGTCAGTTATATGTGGGCGGGGCTTTTGCCTGCAAGAACACTCGTCAGTAGTATGTGGGCAGGGCTTTTGCATGCGAGAAACTTCTCAATATCATTGTACGAGTTAAGATATGGCCATTATCAGGCCTGTAAGTTCTCCGGCAATGCCAGCATTTCTGCCAATTTTGTGCCTGCCAGCTTACCGCCGGCTACAAAATAAAGTTATTTAAAAAATTGCCGGCATGTGGCAAATTGCCAGCAATGTGATCATAGTATATGAAAGTAGGATATGGCCCAGTATAACTATCGTTATTGAAGTATAGCGACTTGGCTCTTCATATGTGCAGACAGTTTGTCATCAGAGTTGCCATAGGCCTAGGGGGAGTAGGCTAGGCCAAGAAAGTGAGCACTGTTTTTGCGGGGCGATGACTGCTTCAACTGTGACGCTATAGGCATCGGCTTGATTAGGCTTGTTAGCATAACTGCTAAAACTGGACTGTGATGCCTAAGGCGAGCGCCCGTGGACTGTTCACCAAATTTGAGGCCCTGCCGAGGTTCCCCTCGCTCTATTCGCTTTTTCTGATACCAATCCATCGAGTTGAACTGATATCTGAAAAAGTGAATAGTAGAGCGAGGGGAACTTCGGCAGGGCCCCAAATTTGGCGAGAGCTTGCCATAGGTAACGCAGCCCTGTTCTAGGCCTACTGCCCATTCATTTCTGTTCACAAGCCAGTCAAGTCAGCCTACAGTAATTAGGAGTTGGGAGAGACATTTTGCTACTAGGTCTATGTGGATTAATATTTTGCTTCTAGGTCTATGTGGATTAATAGTTTGCTTTTAGGTCTAAGTGGATTAATATTTTCCCAATTTTGCACCTTCAAAATCCAGATCTAGATTTTTCTATGTGGATTTTAGAGGTTACTAGCTCTTGATATTCTGTGTGGATTGTACTGGGGTTTATTTCTTTTCAAATTAGACGAAGGCCTAGCTTTAAGATTCCAGGAAAACCTAGAATTCCTTACTCACATCATATTCAACAAGGGGAAAAAAGGGAAAAGTTCAGATAGCCAGCCCTTTTCTTCCCAGGGCTTCAAAACTGTCAAGAGGGCAAATAAATTATAAAGAACATTCCAATGGAAATTCTTCCCTTTACATCAAATGAAATCATCAACTAGGTTCTGTTTTAGTTACTTTTCTCTTCCATTATTAATCCATTGGGTTCTGTTAAACATCTGTATACATACTGTTAACTGTATGATATTATGTTTTTCATGCACTACTTTTACTCACTATGCAGATGTTCGATATTCGCAAATTTCGGCCGAAACATTTTCAGGCAATTTTTTCAGGAGCCACTTACAGGCCTGTATTATTATCACCTTCACGTCAACACTTAAGGTCATTTTTATCATTCTGGGTTCATGGTTCTAGCAAATTATGAAAATGTAACTGGACGACAGATCTAGATGAACCCGGTGGTCAATCATGCTTCTATTATGACAGAAAACAGCATCAACTTTATGTCCAAATTTTACACAAACCAGGTAAAGAACACATGTAGAAGAATTGTTTTCATCTGAACTGCCAAAAGGCAAGTAAAGAAAGTCTGTCTTTTGTTTCTAAATATCGGTTGTGAATTTTGGCATTGCTAGATGGGAAATATGGACAACAAAGAAAAAAACATTTCCTTCCTTTTCATCCCTAAAAGGAAATTTGTCTTTTGGTATTTAACCGAAAACCGAATGTCAGCCATAGAAACTAGGAACAGCTCCGCAAACAGAGGCACTTGGTGTTAATAACCTGACCCAAGGGTTAAATCACAATGCCCACACCGGCATTTAATCCTGTGACCTTTCAGTTGCAAGACCAATGCACTACCATTGTGCCACTGTGACCACAACTAGATATGAAGGGTGATTTCTTAAGCCTTGAAACATGGCTTGCAGTACAAATCCACAGTGAAAACGAGCTACATGGTAGTGAAGGACCTATTAAAATCACACACAAGCACTGTTGGCACAGGGTAATCAAATGGATTTTACAAAGCACACAAGCACATTCTCTGGTTTGGATTTCGCACAGATAAAACTTCACAAAATATATTGGCAAATTTACTGAAAATGTGTTACCTCTCCTTCTTCTTCTTGTTTCCAATATGCCACCAATGTTGACAGCTAGGCTGATGGCTATGCTGCAATGTATGATAGGGATAGGCGAGCTATCAACATTAACAGCAAGGCTGATGACCGTGCCTCAGTATAGTATTGTGCCTGCTCATACTGCATTAGGGGATGGGGATAGTGGCCAGTGATATTCAGATAAGGTGGAAGGCCCTTTACATGAAAATGTAAAGCATAAGGGCCTGCACTACACCAGGCATAGATAGCTTGTTTCTGTCCTTGATGCTCATTCAGTATATTATTGCAACAGTATACCTTTCATATTGCTACAGTGTACATTTCTCAGAGAAGCTTAAAAAGTTTATAAAACGTATGTATAAATCCTTTTTCTCTCTCTGTCTCTGTCTGTCTGTCTGTCTGTCTTTTTGTCTTCGTGCTATTCTGGAAGAGAATGTTGTACTAGTTAGCTCATAACAGAAGACGTTAATTATATTGTATTGATAGGAATTATTTTTGGATAGGGGAGGAGGGGTGTTTTTTTGTGTGTACCCGTTGATTCAGGAATTCCACTGAAAAATTGTATTAACTATTGAAGACCTCTATGATAACAATCAGTTTGCTGTTTGCACAAGAGATGGTCTCTGTGAGTGGTTTGACCTCCAGACTTGAGGGGCTATATACTGTCACCATTATTGTTTGGAATAGCAATAGACTTTGTGATGAGGAAGTGCACAAAAGAAAGGAATGGTATACCATGTTTAGACGGGAAAGAACTAAAGGACCTTGCCTTTTCTGATGACATTGCTCTCATCAGCAACACCAGTGAAGCAATGCAAAGAAAGACAGATCAGCTTGTCCAAGTGGCGGGACATGTAGGACTACAAATAAGTTATGACAAGACCAAAAGTATGAAAACTTCTGGCTCAGCCAGTAAAGGAGTCCACCTAGAAGAGAAGAGAGTGGAAGAGGTTGAACATTTCACATATGTGGGAAGCTGCATAGACAGTGAGGGAAATATCAAGATAGAAGTTGACACTAGAATTGTAAAAACTGCCAGTGCCTTCAAAAGCCTCAACAAAATATGGAACAGCAAAATCATATCACTGAAAAATAAATAAAGACTGTATAATTCCAATGACCTCTGAGTGCTAACATATAGGGCAGAGATTTGGAAAATAACAGAGGAAAGCGAAAGGAAACTAGATTCATTTGAAAACAAATGCCTGAGGGACATGATAGGAATCAAATGGAATGATTTTAAAATAACCCAAGGAATAAGAGAAATATCTATGCAAGAACTAGTTTCTAAGGTGATTCGAAAGAGAAGATGGAAGTATATGGGCCATTTGTATGGAAGAAAAGAAACAAGAATAATGAGACAAGTCCTCACATGGGAAGTTGAGGATAAACGGAAGAGAGGACGACTGAAACAGACACTTGAAGAATATTGACGAGAGGATGTAAGATGTAAGATTCATGAGTCTGTTTAGCATAGCAATTTAAAATTGACATGTTCACCTATGAGAACAAGCTGCTTCCTCTTCGGCCTACCATCAATATCACCCTCTATGGAGCTTCCATGCAACTGAAGTGCACCTGCAGATTCTACAGATTTTCATTTGCTGCTCAAAGAAATCAATTCAGCAGTGGAACTAAAGGAGAATAAGAATAATTGACATGTTGATGTATGAGATCTAAGAGTGAAAGGGCATCAATAAAGAGGAGTATAATAGATTAAGAAGGGTAACTGGGGAGAAATCCAGACCTGGTAAATTTATATCTAGATAAGAAGAAAGTGAAATGAAGTGATGTCAGTATAAGTGGTGTGCATTATAGTTCAAATCAAGATTGCCTCTTTTCTTTTCTTTCATAACCCACCACGGCTTAGCTAGACCGCTCCGTTTAGTTTCCTCCTTGGCAGTACTAAGTCATGCTGACCTCGTGTGACCGAGGTCAGGAGCCACTCAGAAGTCTGTTGTCATAGATGAAGATTTCTCAAAGCGCGTTGCCGTTAATTATGCATTCAAATATCACTCTCTAACTCCCAAAAGGTAACTACAATCAGCTAATGTGCACATGAAGGACGCCTTTTGAATTACTCCTCTCGCTGACTATGGAAGAAAAGACATAAAAAATCTCTTCATTGTTTTCACCTCATGCATAATTTTTTAAAATCACAATTAAGTTGTTTAACAGACATTTTTTTCTAAAATGTGCATAGATGATTCATGACATCCATAAATGTACTCACAATGAAGAATTGAGCAAGATGTGTGTCTTTTCAAGATAGAACAGTTAAGCATTGTGAAGTCAATGAAAATCGGCAATTCTATGCGTTCATATAACAACACACAGAGAGAGAACTTAACACACATGCAAACACATTATGCAATACACGGCCTAGAATACATGTGAACTTTGATCATAAACTGCTTAAAACCAGACATAGTATTTGGCTTACTCAAAGATTTTTTGCTATCATAACGACATGTATCTTCTCTTTCAATGAGGCTTTGGAGGATAAAAATTGTATGTGCGCGAAGTATGTAATTATATATTAATTAGAGAGAAAGATTTACTCACAGAATTCAAAAGTGCAGTTCACGGAAACCTCAAACTCAAATTTTGAAATTTCAATGAAGCCAAGGATGAGTGAAAGAAAAAAAGAAATGAAAGTTTGGTGCAATAATGTGGATGTAGTGAAGGGAAGAATTTATGCAATTTTCAGGCAATGCCATTGATCTAACAGCGGGTACCGAGAACTGCACGTGACTGCTAGTGACCCCGAGCAGATATCCGGGCTGAGTTGATTAATGGCCTTCGGCTGGCCTCAACTAAACGGTAGTGGTTGTCAGTTAGAGTGAGCCGCCGTGCTACATGTGTATGAATGCTTTTTATAATCAGAAATAGTAGTAGATATCCACAGAATCTTATTTCTGCCATTTGTATTATTTAAATGTCTGTCAGTGTTTCTGAAATGTATTTGAAAAATTTGCCAAAATGGACAATCTGAGATATTGATGCTTTTTTACTTTATAGATATCAAGACAGCTTTTGGGAAGTGGATTTCTCTGTATCTTTAAACAAGTTGAGGGTAATGTGTCATTTGAGCTTTTTCTTTTTTTGTAATGCCATTGTTAGGGGACCGTACATAGCATTTTGCTTGAGGGGACCATATTTTGAAGCCATTTGTATCTTGAGCACAGTAAGAGTTCGATTCCTGATAGAAGTAGAACTAAAAGCTCTATGTAGATTTAAGTTAAGAGTTAAGAAGAAAGAAGAAAGCATAGTCATAATCATGATCACACTTCCACTCACACCTAAATTCATGAAATAGTTGAATTGCTTGTTATTACAAGGCATGTAAATTCACGAAGCCCATTTTCGTGCTGGAATCTACAAGAGACTATTATGAGTTGTTGTTTTTGTTATTGTTCCAGCAGATTTTCGTCTTAATGCCATCGTGAGGTAGTAGAATTTGCAGGTCTGATGTAGTTGGTGAGGGTCTGAGTAAAGCGTATTTTGAATCGATCCTTGAAAGCAAATATTAGACAGAGCCAAGAGAACCTCAGAGACTCATACTGACATCTGCCATATATTTTATATTCATAATGTGATCTTTTAAGTTTCATTGTGGAGAATCGTTTTTACCAACAGAAAAATTGGCTTTTATATTTTGTACTTTTTCTTGGGTTTTTCAGTTATAAAATGTACACCACGGAGTCTTATGTCAATATCCACAAGCAGAAGTGAACTTCTAAATATACGAGATGAACTTGAGAAATTTGAAGGGGGCTCAGTGGACTTAGAAATGGATGAGGATACAGGAATTGCAATTATGACCTTGAACAATCCCAAGAAATTAAATTCCATGACAGGTAAAGTTATACATGTGTTTAAAACTACTTAAAGAAATAATATCATTGCCATATTTAGTTTTTCTTTAGAAGTTTGAAGTTTAATTTCCTTAAGAGACAGACTGTTTTGTTTGATACGTTATACTGTAATGCACACAAGTAATGCAACACTCATTCAATAGGCGCATATTACCGAATTTTCAGATCTCTTCAGTTTTAAATTGCTTCCAATTAATCTATAAAATTAATCTTGAACATTTGGATGCCTCAATCAGTCAAAAGCCCCCAAATCATGCAATTTCACAGACATTCATAATAGGAGTTAGAAATTGCCTTTGCAAAAGGTAATAAGGAGAACAATACTATTGTTTGAGTTAACAATGGTGCAGTGCATAATGATGCAGAACACACTTGGCTTTATAGGGAATACACTTTTAACTTCAGCATATTTTTCTTCGGATCTCCTTTTGCAAAGCAGATTTTCTCACAACAATGTTTTAAAAATTCAAAAAAATTGGATGCATTGACCTAGAACCTCCATTGAGGAATAGTTCCTACAGATATGTATGATTTTTGTCCTTGAATTAATGTTCTAAAGCTTTTGTCATGCAAGTGAATGTTGCGTTATTTTTCACATGATTCTATCTATCATGAGTCATTCTCTCTCATCTGTGACAGCTTCTTAAAGGGTACACTTGATAAAAAGCTTATGTTATTTATTGTCTGACTTATGATCCAGAGTCGCAAAGATGTTGCATTCATTGTTCTTGAGAAAATAGTTCTTTGAAATAAATTTGTGCTATGTTAAATATAAATGGACACAAAGAAAGCATCAAATAACAAATAAATCACAAATCTACAAACTTTAACTCCCCAAAGCATTTCAGGAATGAACCGAAACGTTTCTAGACTAAACAGAAAATCAATCCCTTATTAACGTACACAATATGTGGATTTGCTCACACATGACAAAATACAGACTGAAAAAAAAAAATTTCCAGTACAGTTTTACCATTTATATGTTTCTTTCTTCCTTCCTATGGTTATTGCTACAGTAAAACCTCATTATACCGCCAATCTTGCTATACAGCCTACTTTCACCTGGAACAGAACGGCTGCACATGCCAAAGTAATGGGAATAAGTTCTATACCACTGTCCACCAAGAGGGAATTTGGAATAGCCCTTTATAATTTTGTAGTGAAATACGCACTGTTGTTACTGCGAACCCAAAAGATAGATCTACAATGCCAGTGGCCCTATTGACTATTACTACTTTTTAATTATCCAGCAGCTGAAGTGACTAATAAATACAATGCTTGAAAGCACTGCATTATATTGCTGGAGATTTCGTATATCATTGATCTAGATCTAGACCTAGAGGCAGCACGAAAGGTCTACTAGCCTACATATGACTGCATGACTATTACATGCACTTTCCCTGCAATTGCCAGTTTGGGGTCGTTAGCAAAACAAGACCATCATGCGAATGATGGACTAAGCTACATCTCATGATGTGGTGTTGTGGCAGGTGGCACTGATACAGGAATATTTAAAAGGAAGGGAAAATAAACTACATTCAATAGATTCAAATTTTCCCCACCTCATCTCCTACTTTCCAATACATCGGACAGACAACACGTCTTGACGATTACACTCGATGTACATGTAGTTTTAGTTAGGAATGCCATTGGAGTAAAACATGTAGGTCTTACCACCTATTCCTCAGGTCACACATTGATGGGTTGAGGGTGTTAATGGTAGGCCTAATAGATGTATTAGAATTGGTATCACCATTGTATATTGTTAGCAGCATGCTTGATAGCCTAGCTTGTGTGGGAAAAGGGGGGATGGGGGAGCCCATTATTGACATAAAAGCTCACGGGGTGCTATCGTTTGTATTACATTGTGTGTCAGTATAGTTTTCAATATTCCGCCAAACGCATTATACAGCCAAGATTGCTGATGTCCCAAAGGGGCAAACGCAACCTTTACCGTATAACAAGGTTTTCCTGTAAATAATTCTAAGTAAGTACTTCCATTTTCATGTAACTATTCTCATAATACCAGTAACCGTTTAGCCTGCTATTTACCATACAGTTGAACTCATTGAGATCTCAAGATGGTCAACATACAGGCAAAAATGCAGACTGCCTAGAGTTAAAAAGCACAACAAACAATGCATTTGCTTGAATTTAGAACGATCCTACAATTTCCATCTCAGATTACAGGCTGGGATACTCAATTTTCAAAATGATGGGATGCAAGAATCACAATTTTGTAAATTTCTGACTTCAGAATCTTCATCGCATCAAAGTCTAGAGCCTTTTGATACCAAAAACATTGTTATCAAGCATTTGTTAAAATAATATAGAATAAATTGTCTTTTATCTATCTGGAGCAAATGATGCTGTGTGTCTTCATTCATACAAGAATAAGCTTTGTAATCATTAGAGTGCAATGTCTGTTATTTGTAAAGGTAAGAGTGTGAGGCAATTTGTCATGCAGAAGGAGCCATTGTTTGCACCATTCTGATTATTTTCTTTAGAGAAACACTCAGAACTATATTGGCTACAGCAACTTCACTTTCTATGGTGGCCATTTTTATGTGCTGGGCTTTGTAGTAAGTGGGTACTAATGAAATCATAAACGAATTCAGCCATGAGACTGTCTTAAGACGGGAACTGCATAGTGAGCGGCTGACCTTTGAGATGTAGTCAGATTACTAACTTTTATGTCAGAAGACCAGGTACACAAACATAGCTGTGGTTTATCATCAATATTATTTATAGACTTGGCATTTTCATGTAAAGGGGTGCTGTCGAGGGAGTTCAGAAAGTACATTTCAATCCCTAATAACTCTTTCTTGTAAAGAGTGTTCTTTTAATTAAGCATTGACCATAGTAAAACAGAAAGGCAAAAAATAATTTGCATAAGTTGAAAATATTTTGAAATGTTTGATTTGTTATTCAATTTGTGTTAAAAGTGGTGAGATGACTTAAACTAAGTATACAAATTTTCAAAGTTATAAGGACGATTGAGAAAGATACAAGAGTTGTTATAGACATGAATTGTCTTGATTCCGTATTTAAAATGTCATATTTGATATTCTATGGTTGGTGCATTCAAAATCTTAATACTGGCCATATATAATTAAAACATAGGGTACCTCATAATTATTCAAAAGGTTTCTAGCCTTTAATTTGACTATAACTATTTTGTACTGCTAAAAGGATTAGATCTAATAACTGAACCCTTTTTTTTTTTTTTGCCCACCTGATATCAATAAACTGAATGTAATATTTGGTTATCTTTTTCTTAAACCATTACCAATGCAGAGTATATATATACTTCTTTTATTTAACAAATAAATCTAGGTATAATTGTCATTACTTTTCCTCCTTTTCAATATTCAGGCAGAATGATGGTGGAAATGGCAGATCAAATTACTCATTTAGAAGGATGGAAAACTGGCCGGGGTGTTATTGTTGTGGGAGCAAATGGAAACTTCTGTTCTGGAGGGGACTTGACCTTTGTGCGTAAAGCATTGCATTATGGGTCAGAAATGGCAGCTTTTCAACATGATACTTTGACAAGGCTTTTGAATCTTCCACTCCTTTCAGTTGCTTTAATTCAAGGTAAGGAAATGCATTCAAATTGTTAACTTAATGGTCAATTGTAGATGATTACCTAGTTATTTATAGCGGGGTTTTTTACTTTGGAGATAAATCTTGGGAAACAAAGAATCACGTATCTGCAGATGGTCTGAATAACTTTTTTCTAATGAAGGAAAATCACAAATTGACTTACTTCTCAGGAAGACAGAAAAGAGAGTGTACTGTGACATGTGTTGCTGAAATTCTGTAATACAGGGTTGCCACACAGCCTAGAGCTTTCCTGGAGTTGGACTTTCAGCCCGGAGGCATTGGGCATTTGGCCCTTGGTTGTCCCAGAGTTGGCTTTTCTATTAAACTGGGGGGAAGAGTATTAGTGTTTCTTTCTGAATTTGATATTTTTTCTCTTTCTTTCGTATTTCTCTGGAAGAGAATCGTTTTCTGTGGGCTAAATTTCTTAATATTTGTCCAAACATTTCCTTTGAGGGGGTTTGTGTGATACCGTTCTGTGGCAGTGCTGTTTTTCTGAGTGAATTTTTAAGGAAAATGTACTTTTCACCCTGCTGTCCCCGGCCTGGCCCAATTGTTCCTACTACGAGAGAAAGAGTAACTGGTGTGAGTCCCCACATTGGCCTCCTATTTATTTGTAGTTTTCCATGTCCAGTAGCCCAAATCTCCCGATAAAACACAAAGATCAACATAACATTTTAGTTATAAAATGATGTCACGGTCATCGACTACACGATACAGGCATTCACAACACGAGCTGACTTTACTTTTCTGATTTCCATGTTCTAGATCTCTTGAGGTAAGTTACAGCCCCATGTATTATACACCAAAAGATTGTGCAGAAATGTTATGTAATTTGAAGAGTGATTACATCTTAGACACAAAACCATGGGAGATATGGATTAAACAAATAGCCAACTATTTACAAGTATAGTCCAGTAATTGTTTTCAAAATTTGAATATCGTAGCTTGAGAATTAGCTGGGATTTTAGAAATATACATTTGATGAATGGTCATTACCTATTTCTTCAGTTTTTGATACTTTTTCTGTTCAATATCAACATAGACGAGTACTTTAAATGTATAGATTTCATATTCATACTCTATGGTTTAAGAGTGGGTTAAACATGTTCAGGGATAAACAAATATTCGTTCTAAGCAACAAAGGCAAAAATGGATAATTTTAGTCAAGATTCGAAAATTCACACCTGCTGAACCCCTTTACTTTTAATCCATTCCTTCAAAACATGAACATGTTGTAAGTTGTGTCAATTTGAAATAACAAACAGTTATTGTTTTTATTTTATTTAATAGGTCATACGTTGGGAGGTGGTGCAGAACTTTCCACAGCTTGTGACTTCAGAGTGATGTCATCCTCAGCAAAGATTGGGTTTGTGCAAATTAAAATGGGTCTTACCACAGGCTGGGGAGCAACCACTCGACTTGTCCATTTACTAGGACGTCAAAAGACATTAGCCTTGTTGTCTTCAGCCAAAGTAATGAACTCCGAGGAAGCCCAGAAGGAAGGCTTAGTGGACCATTTAGTGTCAAGCTCATCACCCGAGGAAGAGTTGATAGAATGTAGAAAATGGTTAGTGTCAAATTTCTGTCGACACGAGGCCGACCTCCTTCAAGCTGTCAAATCTTTAATTGTGTCTTGTGATATAAATAATGATTTAGAATCTTCATTACGCCAGGAACGGCAAGTATTTGCCAAGTACTGGGGTGGGCCTAAGCAAAAAGCAGCATTAGATGCTAAAATTAAGCATAAGTAGTTTTTGACAGACATATTTTGATATAATGAGTTGTGTATTTTTTCTATGATATCTCCACTTTGCACTTTCAGATTTTTTGAACAAATGCAAAATTTCATGCACTTTTTAAAAAAAATTAATTTTTAAAGATGAAATTTTACTACAAAACCCTTTTTATTCAAAAATGTAAAATCTGTGATTGTAACTTCTCTGCTCAGACTTTTCACAGGCATTCTGACCTCTTCTCTTCATTGAGTTTCATAAGGGTCTTTTTTTTTATTATTTTAATTACATATGTCCTCCTTGTTCTCAGTTTCTTTCATAACTTCTGGGTTAGGTTGTGCAAATTTCGACACATAAAGTATTGTCGATACCAACATTCATCATCGCCTCACTTTGACTTACTTTTCAATGTTTGGGAACATGTCAGTCGATACTGTAGCCACTGTCGGAGTTGTAACATGGACATTTCACTGATAATTTAAATGCTTTTGTAAGATTGTCATTTCCTGGCAAATTCAATATAAGTACAGTCAATTTCAACAACCATGTTTTGCAAACTTTGACATGGGTTGTTATGATTATGACACTGGTTGCAATTTCGACACAGGAGGATAGCTGAACCAGTATCCAGGTCTAGATCTATATATGCCTAATCTACTATAATCTAGACAACTTCTTCATAGTTTTTTTTTTTTTTATTGTTTGTTTGTACCACTTTGACACCACAAACGTTATTTAATGAATTCAGTACCATAGGACAGGGTGGGCTTGCATTACAAATTAGTTACAGGTGTGACTGCATTTTTCCATGTAAAGAGAGAAGGCCTAACCCACTATTTACATCACTTTCCTTCATGCAAAATCACCTCCAGGTGCTGCATTACACAAGAAACCAAGGCCTAAAAGAGAGATAAATTCAATGGTGTAAGCCTACTCATCATACACTCCAAATGCAAAGTCACCCTATTTCATATTACATATACCCTATAATGTAAAACTACCATGCCTAATACTAATTATAATTTTTAAGGACAATAAAGTGACAAAAAACAACAACTTGTGATCATATTAAATATGGAGTGATAAAAACAAGAAGTTTTAGTTTTAAGAAAGCATTAGTTCTTTATTTCAAACTGAAATACATTTGAAGTCTAAGGCTGACGTTAAAAATATATCCTTAAATGTTATTTAGATATTGTCTAGTAACGTGCTACAATAAGTGATGATTGGTATGGTCTTCATTATTTTGGATAAGAATATAAGTTGTACATTAAAAATCCTATTTAAATGCTAATTCAAGCAAAACAGGCGAAGTGGGGGTTGGAGATGGGGTGGTTGGCTTGGATGGATTGGTGAGTGGTTCATGTTAGGGGGATAGGAAGGGTAAATGATGATATGATTTTTTTTAAAATTTATGTAGATTGGCAAAGGCAAAAGAAGCCAAGCTCAGATCCTAAATTAATCACTAAAATAAAAAAAAAACCCTAATGTAAAAGCATGAAACTTTTCCAGAACAACAAAAACAATGTTGTTTTTTTTAAAGCAGCCAACTAGACTGTAAATTATTGAAAGTAATAATAACATGAAACAGTGACATTTTAAGTGTCAGCTCAATCCGAACAAAGAAGACTAAAACAGAACAAAAATCCTAAATCAAGCAAAAGCAATAAGCTTTGTGTCCCAAGGTATTAATGATTGTCTACTTTCTCCCTCTCTCTCTTTTAACACCATTTTTTTTTTTTTTTCAGCTTCCTTTTTCCTCAACGCTTTCTCAGCCCTGTCTAGCTTTCTTTGCTCCTTTTCTTCCTCCTTTCTTTTTTGCCATTTTTCTTTCCTTCAACAATACAATTTGATTATTTGTTAGCAACCAATGAGATGGCTGACTTTTTTCTTGTGAAGATTTGTTTTGCTGTGGTTATTGGGGGGGGCAAAAACAGTTTTTCCTGTTCGTT
>JAOWAZ010054444.1:0-13714 GCA_028565935.1 Goniobranchus fidelis
AGTAGTAGTAGTAGTAGTAGTAGTAGTAGTAGTAGTAGTAGTAGTAGTAGTAGTAGTAGTAGTAGTTGGAGGAGGAGAAGGAGGAGAATGAGGAAGAGGAGGAGGAATGTAATCATTTTGAACTTACCTCTGCCTAAGAGATAACAGTCCAACCTCACTCACCAGCAGTTGTTACCGTAATGACGGAAAGCACAGCTCACAGCGATCCATGCCGTACCTTGTCTAAGTGGGCTGTCACTTTTCAAAGGGCACATAATTTTCATAATGCCAGAGCTATTATTATCAGAGGGATTGGCAAGGCCTGAAACATTCGGCAAAGTATCCAAGGGTATCATAATAATCCGACATTTCTTCTAAAGTATAAGATTTTAAAAAAGAATTTAGGAGAGATCTTGGTAAAATTAAATGATGTTAACTATAAAGATAGAAACACCCATGAGATAGATTGATTTTGCTGAAATGAAAAAAACAACAACCCCACTCTGCGTCTTTGTTTTTCGACGACACTTTTCCTCCATATTTGGCAGATCTGTTAAAACCGAACTAAAAGTCCGACATGGCACTGTATTCCCCATAGCAACATACGGTTGTGAAGCCTGACTTTTCAATAATAATGTATATATGCCAAAAAGATCACTGCTCTTGAAATGGAGTGCTACAGGAAAAGTTTGAGAATAACTGGACACACAAAACAAATAACGAAGAAGTACTCACTCCAATTGGCATAAAAGCAACAATTCTATTACAGAATATTAAAATATTAAAACTTGAATATTTTGGTAATATCAGAAGCCATCAAACAATCCAAAAGCTTACTTTGGAGGCAAAAGTTGAAGGCAGAAAGGAAGGTGAAGACCAGAAAGAAGATGGGAACATAAATAATAATAATATCTACATTTATATAGCGCCTTTTGTCGAAACCCCAAAGCGCTTTACATTTCACTCAATTTTACTTCATTCATTCAATAATCGGAATATATCAAATATTTAAAAATATTGCACACACATAAAAAATATTATATTACACAATTAAAAGCTGACTAATATGACAAATAAAAATGATCATAATACTGTTATGACATTAAAGATATTTGCTGAAAAGATAGGTTTTCAGGCTCTTTTTGAATGTTGCAATGCTGTTTGCAGACCTCACAGACGATGGCAAAGCATTCCATGTAGCAGGACCTATTTTCTGAAAGCTTCTATCGCCAAAACGTTTGGAATGTGTCTTGGGAACCGAAAGTAATTTCAAGTTTTGTGATCTAAGAGTGCGTGATGGGTGATAGGCAGTAAGCAGATTTTGGATGTACACAGGTGATCTAGAATAAAGACTGTTATAACAAAATACGGCAATTTTGTACTCAATTCTGGCCCGTAGGGGCAGCCAATGGAGAGTTCTTAACATTTCTTTGCTACCCATTTCAAGTCTGGACTTTCCAAGGACCAACCTTGCCGCACAGTTTTGCACTCTTTGAAGTTTATTCAGCTTCTCATCTGTGAGGCCAGCAAGCAGAGAGTTGCAATAATCTAAACGAGAAAGAACAAAGGATGACACTAGGACCTTTAAGGAATGGGAAGATAAAAAAGGTTTCAAATGGGAGATTTTTCTTAACTCAAAGTACAAAAGTCGAATGGTGGAGTTGATTTGTCGGTCCATTGAAAGATTGCTGTCAATAATTACTCCTAAATTTTGGGCCGAATTGGAAATATCAATTTCAACATTTGCGATGGTAATTGTCTTAGTCCCTACTTTCCTAAGATTGGTTTCAGATGCGCAAAGAAGAACTTCAGTTTTTTCATCATTGAATTTTAGTTTGTTCCTTTTCATCCAATTCTTTACAGATAAACAGCATCTCTTAGTGTCCAAGATGATTTGAGAAATGTTTGGTACATATATTTTAGTATAAGCTCTATTTAAAGAGTGTTACTAAATTTCAGCCTCATTTCTAAAAAATCTTCTTTGAGCACTATTTTGGGAATAATGAAAACCCTTGCCTAATGAGGTCTTGAAAAAAAAAAAAAATTCGTTCTTATTGAGTTTTACTGTATTTTCTATTTAGCAAAAGTTAAACCTATTCACAGAATCCTCATACTATCTGTCATCTGCTCAACCAACGTGAGCATTTTGTTTTCTCCATTTTATGTATTGTCAGAAAAGTTAATTGACTGGTGAATAAAAATTGCCTTACTATGCTGATGTCTTCCTGAGAGGCAGATGGCACTTTATAGATTTGTATTTGTAGGTTTAGTTTTAGCTTTCTATTATCACCACCCTGCATGGCAATAGCTTCTTGCTTTTTCTTTTTGTAGTAAAATGTAATGACTAATGAATGTTTTTGTCTTTCTGCTAATCATTTTATTTGTCACTGGTCATGTACAGGTGTGGCCAGTGACTAAATGATATGAACCATTTTGTTATGTGTAGTCTTATACTGTCTTAAGGGCATGCGTTTCTGGGTTTCTCAGTGAATTTTGATGACTTGAATGAGCGATGCTCCCAAGATGACTGGTGCAAACTGAGTCATCAGTCAGTCATTATATTTCAATCTTGCCAGTCGATCTAAGGGTGATGGACAAGGCAGGAGTTTATCTGTGGTTGATATTATCCTGCTTGCTTAAATGGTGATGAGATTGGGAATGTGTTGCATCTGCACACACTTACCCCACTCTAGGTGCTTGAGGGGGAACATGTGCCTGTAAAATCTGTACTGACCAAAAAGTTGTGTTGTGGAGGCTTACTAGTCTCTTCACATCTCATCAGCGCCTGCTGTTAGGGCCTTTACTCATTTCTTTTCTCTGTGCCATATTTTTCTGCAGATCTATGGGTGCAATCGTATAAGACTATATGAGATTGCACTCGTCATCAAGTTACCCGGTAGTTTTAGTTGTCTCCTTATCCTTTCACATGTTCCTTGAATTGTGTCTTCCTCAATCGATTTTTGTTGCCCCAAAAGTTAGACAAATGTGTGCTGCATTGTAATTGTGTCAAGACACTCACTTGGATGTAATGATGTTGATGAAGGGTTAAACTTAGTCGTATATATATTGTACATTTTTAGAATGTTATGAAGTATATTGAAGACTTTAACTTTAAAGCTTAAAATTTCCTGTTGGTGAAAGGGAAAGAATGCATTTAATTTCATGTGGGAAGACATCGAAAAGAAAATTGCGCTCTGTCTTCTTTTTGTATGACTTTATTGTTTATTTCTTTACCCTTTTGTGAATTTCTGAAATGTATTGATTCTTATCTATATTATGTTTTTCTACAGATCGCAACTTTCGATGCCTAACATGTGGGAAAGGTTTCACAACAGAGAATTACCTGAGAATGCATGAAAGATTCCATCTGGGCAAAAGTTTCCCTTGCAAATATGGCTGTCAGGATGTGGCATTTCCTAATGCAGCCTCTTTGGTAAAACATCTTCGATCTGTGCATCCTGGACTCAATCTTAAGGAATACATTCGTGAAAAAAACATGAAGGAAAGACTTATGCGCCACTATGCAAATAATGGAGAAGCTGCTGGGGATCCATCATATAGCCTGTTCCGTCCAGGTATAGGATTTCAGGCCAAAAGAGGGAGACCCAAAGGATCCAGAAACACAAAGAAGATAAAAAACTTATTGGATGAACAATGTAGGACATCAAGCAGTGAAAATATCAGAACAGTTGTAGAGACACCCATGAGGAATCCTTTACAGGATATGAAATCAGAAGATAACAGCATTCCTCAATCCCATTTCATGTTCAAGTGTAAATTATGTCCAATGTCTTTCTCTTTCCACCTTCGATTACTACAACACCGTAGTAAGGTGCATGGTCTTCCACAGTCTGTGCAGGAATATTTACATGAAATGTCTAAAGGTGTGACAGAAAGTAATGATTCAGATCATGAATGGTCTACAACTCAGTTCTCACCACCTGCATCACCAAAGTCATTTTTCCCAAATATTAATGCCAGAGGTGCTGAAAACATTCAGAAGTTTATTGATGGGGGACTGGAGTCAATAGAAAACTACAAACATTCTGAACTGGAGCACATCGTCACTGATATGGACATTAAACCACTGGTCAAGCTCGAGTGGCCACGCTATAATTTTCCTCTCAACTTTGAATATCGAGATGATCCCACAGTGTTCTATGACACTATAGATGGAACTACACATTCCATTTCTGCAGAATTGGCAAAGGAAACAAATGGCTGTAAGAATGAAGAAAGCAAGACGAATGAGGCTGTGATGGCACAAGAAAAGAATGATGTGGCTCAAACATCCTTTGATATGGCTTGTAAAATCTTCCATGATTCGGACACACTCACTTCTGGAATATTGACTGAACAAACTGAAAATTTAGTTACAGAAAATAAAACTTTAACGTTTGGAAAAGACCAAATTGATGAAAACTGCCATAACAGCTTGGAAAATACTGTTGATGATGGATTTTCCTCAGACAAGAAACTTTCTGCAGAAAAATATGCAAGTACATATTCTTATTCTAACTCCTCAAATCAAGGAAAGGAAGTTGATTTGGACTCAACATTTTTGTCTGAAAATCAACCTTCAAGCATTATTCAAATGGAAGTTGCCCCACCCCAAAATGATAGTGCATACTCTTCTTTGACTTCATGGTTGTCCGGCGTCTCTGGAACAGATGATCTTAGTGGTCAGTCCTTGCTCAACAAAGTCCTGATTGAATTAGATAAACAATCTTTATCATCTTCTGAGAAATTGAAAGAAATTGATGAAAATATTGTTAAAAATGACAGGATGGACTTTCTGACAAAATTTCATTGCCCTCAGAGAATATCCAAAGACCATTCTTCAGGTACATCTTTAATGTTGAAGGCTATGAACCTATGGTCTAGTAGTAGAACTGAGAAGAAAAATTATACTGGAAAGGAATTCATGCTGAAAGGTGTCAACATAAATCTGATAGAATCTCTGGACTTACCCATTAAGGACATTGCTAAAGTAGTTGATAGAGTAAGTCAAGTAGATTTAGTCCTGAATCCTAAAAAAGGTAACTTGTCCAGCTGCTATCCGCCAACCACTCGATGCCATCGGTCATCTGACCATCATTCTGATTCTCTCCTCAATTTGTCAGATTCTCCTAAACACGATCATCGGAGGTATTCCATTTGGAGTAGACAGCATTCTCATAAAACACATTCCAAAAATGCAGAGTTGATTGGCTGTCCAGTTGTAGAATGCGTTCGAAAAGCCCAGGTAATGAAAGAAAAGGCTTCATGGAAGAGGTCCAGTGATGTGGTGGATAAAGTAAATCAGCGTGCCAACCAAAAGAAGAAGGAAGCCTTTGCAGCTGAAATGGGACTAATGACCAAGAGGGACTATGAGCAGTCCTACTATGTGAAACAGTTAGAAAATTACTGCATCAAGCCTCCAGATATTTGGAAAGTCTATGACAAGATTTGGTTTGGCAAAAGGGGAATTATAACTGTGGTTTGTTCAATGTGTCACCGCCATTTTAGTTGCCTTGAACTTTGTTTGCGACATCAGTTGAAGAAACATCCTCATATTGAACCGTTGTCCTTAGAGATGGAGAAAGGTAACTATGTAGAAGACCTGTATTATTATTACCCCATGGCGTATGGAATCCTTGCTCACACTCAGCTCATACCAGACAATATGCCTGCTCCTGAGGTTTACGTTTGCACACGGTGCTCTTTTCCCTTCAAAAATCTCAACAAATTACATTCCCATATCATCTCCTGTGATCCAAGCCAAGGGGAAGCAACTGGTAGAGCTCAGTCCTATAAGAAGAAAAGGCTACTTCCTATGATGGATAGAAGCCAGAATTCAACAGTAAATTCAAAAACAGATGTGAAGAAATCATTTAATAATATTCAGTCAAACTCATTTAAAAACTCTGGACGCTGTGAAACTCTAAAGAAGGGATATGTAATAAGTGATTCAAGGAAAATCAACTTGAAACCAGAAGTGAAGATAGAACAGAAGCCTTCTGCATTCCGTTCAAGCCCCTTCAGATCTGATGTCCTGTCTGTCTTTCCTGGTCACAGAAGGCGCAAGAATTTTGGCCTTCTCTATAATCCTTCCAACCACACTCGCCGCCGTGAGCTGTACCAAGTGTTAGACCAACATCAGTGTCATGGCTGTAATCTTAAGTTCAAATCCATGTCACTGCTTGAAAGACATGTCAAGAAATGCAGTGGCAAGGATAAATTAAGAAGTCAAAAGCCTCTTTTAAGTGGATTGACGGACGATGTTGCCTTAAGGAAGCAGCATACTTGTCGGTACTGTAACAAAAGGTTCACTTACATCAAAGGTGTGGATCTCCATTACAAGAGAATTTGTTCAGTCAGAAAAGTGAAGGAGGAAGAGAATACTTTGACTGAGGAGGACCTGGCCCATGAAGCTGAACTTCAGAGAATAATTGAACACATGAAGTGGAGCAAATCTCTAAACAAGGACAGTAGTGATATCATACTTGGCCACGTAAGGGTGGAGGAAGATGGCACTTTAATTCGTGTCAATAAAAAGAGAGGACGTCCATTTGGAAAAAATAGGCGGATCAAAAAGAAAGGCTTTAAATGGACAACATTGAAAAGACATCGTTCAGAAGAAATAGCTGTGAAGGCTGAAAAGAGTTCGCAGGGGTCTGGATCGTCTGATAAAAGACAAGGAGACATAGAGGAAAACAGAAAGACTTTGCTGGAGTCTTCTTCAGCAAAGAAAAGAAAATTTGAAATTGAAGAGAAGCCCTCTGGTGAAGATATGAGAAAGAGGAAGCTCTCATTGACAGAATCGGAATCTCATCAAGCACCACCTAAAAGGAAAGGCAGGCCCCCAGGAAGGTCACGAAAAACTGACGTCTTACAAATGGAAAAAACAGAAAGAGTGAAAGGAAGAAGGGGAAGGCCAAGAAAAGTTGACCTAAAGCAAGCGGAGGTGGACAGGGACCCAAAAGCAGACACAAATTTGAAATTCAAGGCAAACAGTGGCACTCCACAAGAAGCTGGTTTAGGCAGTGATTGCAGTAAGGAGGATAATGGAGTTGGAAAGAAAGAAAGTAGTGGTCAAAGTATAGGGAAGCCACCAACCCGGAAACGTGGAAGGCCAAAAAAGTTTGACCCTAGCGACATGGAGTCCAGTTATAAAAAAAGAAAACGTCTCGCAGATGCGGGTAGGAAGCCAAACAGTTTTGCCGCATCAGATCAAGAAGCCTCTGATTCATTAATTACATCACCAATGGAGCAGAAGTCAGAGGCAAAAGAAAAAGTTGCCACATCTATTTCTAAATCTCAAAGTGACCTTTTAAAGAATTCATATGGTCCCAAAAGCAATATCACTAACAGAAGGAAAACAAGGAAAGGCAGACCTGCCAAGGTAGACAAAAATGCAAAGTCAATAAGTGTTTTTGAAACAACTGATTTTCAAAACGTAGATACCAAGAGTGTGGCTATCCATGAACAAAAGGGAACCTCATCAAGCTCAGCAAAATCCAAGGTCGTAAAGATTTCCAGTGCAACAAATAAAATTACTGTCCCTGATCAAAAGCATTCTGAAAATGAGGTGAATAGGATACCTGACTTAGTCAAGACAGAAAAAAAGAAGTCTGAAAATTCTTTTTCAAAACAGGAACATGGTAAGGTAAAGAGCCCAGGAGAACAGCCATCCTCTGAAGAATTGCTTAAATACTTGACAAATGGTTGCTCTACAACTCTTGCAAAAAGTGAACCAAAAAATATTTTAACCAACAGAGATGCTGAGTTAAGCACTACAGCTATTGTGGAAAAAGTGACTCCCAAAACAAAACGTGTCAAAATTGTCTCAGTTGCTTCAACTCTTCTCACTCCTAACGTAGTCACTTGTGGAGGAGAGAGCTTTTCAAAGGGGTTGGAACTAAAGAGAGATCAGGTCATACCTTCAGATCTTAAAAAGACGCACAATTTTACAGAGGCAAATTCAGTCCAAAGTGAGTCTGCCATACCTAACTCAAATGCTTCAAATGTCAGTAAAAGTCAGCCCATGTCCATTGCGCTTTCATCACCTTTAAGTTCCGCTAGAGGCCAGATCATGCACACGCCGCTATCTGTTAGAGTCATTGCTGTTCCAGCCGGTGGCTCTAAACTAGTGTCCTCCCCATCTGCAATCAAACTCATCAAGTCCCCAGTAGCTGTTGCCTCATCATCATCATCAAAGCTGACTTCACCAGAAATTGTGACGGTGATGTCTAATCCGTCACTTAATTCTCCACCCTTATCCTTATCTCCAGGTAGATCAAACCCAGTTTCTTCAACCTCCCCAAATGCACCTAGCTCCAAACCAATCACTGTAATTCATAACCCTGGAATTCTTAGGAATGTGTCGCCATCCTCATTTCCCATTGTTGCTGGAACAAACATTCAAATGCCTCGTATAATCAAAGGTAACGCTTCTGCATCAACATTGAGACTTCCTCAAGTAATCTCTGGAGGTATTCGCCTACCTCAGGCCATTGGTACACATTTAGGTTCGGCTGTAATCGTCCAGCCAGCTACCATACTTCAGGGGAAAGCCAAAGTAGCAGTGTTGCCCACCAACATCCGTACCCCTCCCAGTCGATTTGCCTGTAATACAGTGCCAGTAAAAGTTAGCACTTTACAAACTGGAGCCAAAATTGTGAAAATCAACAACCTTGGCTCCCCTTTGGAGGTGAAACAGGGGGGCACAACAAGCCTGATGACATCTCCAAGTGTAGTGAACGCTTCAACCCTTCTTGCTCAACAGGCTCAACCTGGCGGAGCAGCAGGACATGGCAAGATTCCATTGGCTTCTCTTAAAGGAGGTCCAAATGTTGAAGAAAATCCTTCCCCGCTTAATGACATAAAAAAGGAGTAGAGACCTGGAAGGATGCTGCCATGCCCTTTTTCAATCTTGTTTAGGCAACTCCAAGCTGGATTCTTCTCACAACGCCACAGATTGTTGGTGCATCAAGATAGTTGTACACTGACTTCTTATAGGGTGTTGATATTGTGTGACTTATTTTTACTAAACTATTGATAGCTTTTTAGACTCATTCTTAATGAATATAGTTACATATAAGTATAAGAAAAAAATCATCCTCTTTTGTTTTTGATGGTCCTTCCTCTACAAAAGTTAGCTGTGTGGTTGAATGTTGGTGTAAATGAGGTGTGGAAAGGGGGTAAAGAATTATGAGGTAGGGGGAGAGGGGTAAAGAGTTACATCATACTGTTTGATACTAGAAAATAATGTTTTGTACTATCAAACATATAAATGGTATGAATTACGTTGAGGAAAGGAAAAAAAAAAAAGCAACTATGAAGGTTCAGCATAATACGAAGCTAACAATTATCAGTAGTGATTTTGTTTCCTTTGTAATGTACTTTCATTTTTTACCAGAATTTTGGGAAGGGGTGGAAGGTGGGGGGGAACGATACTCTGCAGTTTTGTGAAGTTTTGGGCCGTTTTTTGAACTGTTGACATTGGCTATGCCATGGATTCAAATCACAACAGTATTATCAGTCATTGCAAATCAGATGTTTAGAAAGAGGGAAGTGAAGATACTGACATCATAGTCAAAAAGCTATGATCAAGGTGTTCTAGATCTACATCTAGATTGATGAGACTCAGACAATGACGATGAAAGGCTTGAGTTCAAAGGTTATTGGACCTCATTTGCATATCCAGATGCATCAAAGTTTTGTTCAATTCTTCACAAGTCTTTTCTGAAAATTTTCTTAATAAGTCTTGTGTCATTCAGTAGATATAAGTTTTTTCCTTATAACAGTCACTTTCTTGTAGGTCCCCTAAAAATGGTGGCAAAGGGCGTGTATATTTGGGTCTAAAATTGGGTGGCAACATAAGGGTTAATAGGGTCCTTCGAGAACAATAGTTTCAAGAAATTACTCATTTAAAATGGTTACAATATTTTGTACCAGTAATGTAAACGTGAAAAAGGAATATAATTTTAAAACACATTTTTGTAAATGCGCTTCTTTAAGGACATAACATATTAATATGTGATCTGAAAGATAAGAAGTTCAAATAAATTTTAGGATCACTCGAATCTGTGATTCAGTCCCATGAGCTGTGCTCCTTGAGCTGTGCTGGACAGAATCTCACAAGCTGGCATATTGGCTTTGTAGGCCTACTTTTGTGTGAAAATAAAATAATGAATAAAACTAGCTCTATTCTGCATAAAATGACTGAATACATCGAGCAACCCTTCTGTGCTATTTCTATGAAAATTCTTTTTGTCTACCTTTAGTACTCATGCTAAATGAACTCTTGTAAGGAGATATCGTTCTGGTCAAAATTGGATGGAGATAATACTCACACCATAGTCTGGCTACGACAACCTTACTGGAAAAAATGACGAGGTAGGTCATCTAAATAAATTGTGGATCCCATTCAATTTGTCCACTAAGGAAACTCGATCCTCCATCAGTACTGATAGTATTAATTGTGGCCTTAAGTTACAGAGATCAGATGGTTATACCAAACTGACTGAGGCGAAACCTGATGCCCATGTACCCGCAAAATGGCTTTGATTCTATCCCTGACTGAACGCTGACAAAACTAGTTAATGAACACTTCAAAATATCTCAATTCTGAGGGTTTTTTTCTGGTCTTATGTGACCAGAGCAGAGGCATAGGGCTTTGATTGATAAAAGGAATACCATGAATTATCTCCATCATTGCCTACTTTCTCATGTATTAAAAATCACCTGTATTCTGAAAGTTCATTGTCTCATTGATATACTAGAAGTTATCAGCCCAGAGTATACATAGGTAACCCTACATATATGGCTTCTGATAGCTTTTATGGCCATTTTATCAACATTCAACGCAATAAACATGTAGGTTGTCATTTCCCTTTTCAGTTGCAAATAATTCTACTCGATATTACCAAATGTTTGGTTATCTGGTTTAAAATCGGGTAGAGGCTGAAAAAAATGTTTTTCTAAACAAAATTAAAACAAGAAACAGAACAATCATGTTTCAGAAACTTGTTTTATTGCCAATTTTCCAAATCACCCATTTACCTGGACAGCTCTTGATAATGGCTCATATGCATAATCTTCAATCAAATAATCTGGAAAGAATGATATATAAATATCTGTAAGTTAATTTATTTATTTATTTGGAGTTTTAGGGCTCAGTTCAACCGCAAAGGTCATCTCAGATCTTGGTTTTATCATCGTCGTTAGGATGTAGTAGAAAAATCATGACGAACCTCATCCTACTGAGGAGCTCAGCCCAAGTGGCTATTTCTTTAACTAAGAAGTGTTACATGAGTGGCATAGGGGCAACAGGAAAAAGTTGCATACGGCATACCGGCATAATCTATCCTATGCTTATTGGTGTTCAGAAACAACAACATATAATTTACGAGAGCTAAACAGTATGAGGCTGCGAAGGACAGGGCCTTACTTTATCTTCTATCCCGCTACTCTTTCCTGCTTCTATCTTTTTTCTCATCTCCTCCTCTTCCTACTTCTTATGAGAGCTTCTTCTCTCATCTGTCTTCTTCTATCAGGCTCTCTTTTTTGTTCTCAGAGGGGAGAGATTTGCTGGGAGAGGAAAGTAGCCCCATTCATGTGCATTGCATGACTTCAAAATATAATCGGGGTCACTTGCTATCTAGATGTACCAAGTACTTTTGTACACAAAGGGCGTTAGAAAATCCTGGGTGGTTATCGCATGCACTTTTTGGGGCTTGATGGCCATTGTGAATTAGTTATGTTTTCGAGAGATGATAAATTTTTTTGTCTGTAAATCATCTCTCCGTTTAGATTTTTTAAAAGTTACATTATATTGATAGTTATATGTTTTAAAGGGGTGATATTTTTTTTAGTCTGTACATCATCTCTCCTTATATCGTTTAAAGATTATTTTAAGTTTATTATTTTTAATGTCTGCCTCCCCTCGTAGCAATGTCTTTTCTTCATCTGAAAGTCTTTTCTCCTACTTCTTTCTGTTTCTTTGAACTAGTCTTTCATCTTTCATCTTGATTTTTCATGGGCGCTGAGATGACCTTTGCGTTTGAACTGATCCCTAAAACTCCAAATAAATACGGACTTAATACATTGTTTATTATTGGGATTTAACTTTCCTCTTTTGTTCAAATTGTTCTTGTATGAAAAACACCAGGAACAACCCGTTCATGTGAATGGGGAATCAGCTAGTTTTATAATAAAGTGTGTCAAGTCGCTTTTCAATGTATTGTTTCATAGATAATTTAACTCTTTCATACATTAGTAGGGGAGACAACAAGGAAGCCCTGAGATTTCGTCATGGAATGTACTCTGGGCAAATTCCCTCACTTATTCCAACAACTGATCTTGACTATTTTAGTCCGCACTGCTTTCACCGAGGAGGGCAATGTCATCTGCAAATCAAAGTACTCCAGGCAAATGTTGTTTGGCCGTGACATTCCTGTTGGATCCTTCCTACATTTCCTAATCGTAAAATCAATACTTTGCCAAACGAACTGAGAAAGTAAGCAACTGTCTAATTCCAGTGCTCCCCACCAACTAAACCATGCTACTTTTAGTTGGGTTGAGTTTACCTTAACAGCAGTGGCACATATACCGCGTAATAGTCAAGGATGACTCAAATTTTAAAAAGTGCTGACAGCCCTATCCTTATGGTTTTATTGATCCAAACCTCTTTTGAGGAGAGCGTCTTTGATTGTTAGTTTATGTTACATGCTTAGTACTCTGCTGTCAGTAAGCAGATGTTAACTTTATGCTCTACCACTTGTTTTCATTATATCCTATCGCTAAATTCTCATTCACACATCATTAATGTTTAACTGTTAATGTTGGTTAATGTTTCTATCCTCTTCAGGATCCCAGCTGGGGCCTGTCCCCAAACCCATCACCCTTATGGCGTTCCAGCTAAGATTAATGTTATGTCACATTCTTTTTCTAGTGAAATTTCCATTAATATTTGCGACTTTTATTCTACATATTATTTATGAGATGAGGGTGAATAATAAGACACTATGTAATAGTCTCTTTCATTGAACCAAAATTCCTACCATTGATCATGTTTTATAAATCTTCTAATTTACCTTCTACATTATAGTTACATCAATATTTAACAACTATATGATTTATGCTTTACATTTACAGATTTATGCTTAATGCTGGAATCTGATTTAGGAGCTGTCCAGCATCTTCCAGAAAAGAAAGAGGCCATGCAGATGTACATGTTCCACCTGTATTCCACCGCCTCCACAAAGCTCCATTGAACAAACATTAAAAATGTCTATTCAATCTGTTAAAAGTGACAAAAGTGGTGAAATTTCACTTGGAAGTATAGGTGAAGATCCTGGCAGAAATGTTGGGAAATTTATTTCTAACCAACTAGTTGGAAATTCTGAATTGCTACAAATTTGCTCAGAGTCATCCAATCAGACAAGTGTTGGGCAAAGTGATATAAAACCATCCATTACAGATCTTCTCAGTGAACAAAATTCAGTATCATTTCAAAGATGTGATGTATTGTCTAATCAGACAAATTTTATACAAAGTGATATAAAACCATCCGTTACAGATCTTCTCAGTGTACAAAATTCAGTATCATTTCAAAGATGTGATGTATTGTCTAATCAGACAAATTTTATACTAAGTGATATAAAACCATCCAATACAGATCTTCTCAGTGAACAAAATTCAGTATCATTTCAAAGATGTGATGTATTGTCTAATCAGACAAATTTTATAC